>LGRX02014664.1:0-16982 GCA_001247695.2 Cymbomonas tetramitiformis | reverse complement strand
ACATCGCCGAGGGGCTGCGCGCGCTGTACATCGCCGAAGGGCTGCGCGCGTTGTACATCGCCGAGGGGCTGCGCGTGCTGTACATCGCCGAGGGTCTGCGCACCCCGTACATCGCCGAGGGCTGCGCGCCCTGTACATCGCCGAGGGGCTGCGCGCGCTGTACATCGCCGAGGGTCTGCGCGCCCTGTACATCGCCGAGGGGCTGCGCGCGCTGTACATCGCCGAGGGTCTGCGCACGCTGTACATCGCCGAGGGTTTGCGCGCCCTGTACATCGCCGAGGGTCTGCGCGCGCTGTACATCGCCGAGGGTCTGCGCGCCCTGTACATCGCCGAGGGTTTGCGCGCGCTGTACATCGCCGAGGGTCTGCGCGCGCTGTACATCGCCGAGGGGCAGCGCGCCCTGTACATCGCCGAGGGGCTGCGCGCGCTGTACATCGCCGAGGGGCAGCGCGCGCTGTACATCGCCGAGGGTCTGCGCACGCTGTACATCGCCGAGGGGCTGCGCGCGCTGTACATCGCCGAGGGGCTGCGCGCGCTGTACATCGCCGAGGGGCTGCGCGCCCTGTACATCGCCGAGGGGCTGCGCGCGCTGTACATCGCCGAGGGGCTGCGCGCGCTGTACATCGCCGAGGGTCTGCGCACGCTGTGCATCGCCGAGGGTCTGCGCGCCCTGTACATCGCCGAGGGGCTGCGCGCCCTGTACATCGCCGAGGGTCTGCGCGCGCTGTTTATTGTACGAAGCATGCACTCTCCCCCCTCCCCCACAGAGAGCACCGAACACAAAGGCAAGCAGAGGTCTTGGCAGATTCATATATTCACAATATATTAATTGCCACCCAGTCTGGCCTATTCGGTCTCTCGGCATGTGGCATGAGTGTCTGTCTCCCTCTCTGTCAGGTGGAGCAAGGTCTCAGTGATCCCAAGCACGAAGCTTCTAAGCAGGTTCCTAGCAGTTAGCCAGCTGCTGTACGGAATGGAACTCTAGGCGCTACGCGCAACCGGAAACGGCCGGTTCTTCGAAGCTGCTGTGAGGAAACGGCCTCACAGATCCCGTGAGGAAACGGCCTCACAGGAATCGTGCGCTCATCTGAGACTCTGCCGCCCAATCTGCAAAGCAGCCGCTCACCTGACAGACCTAACAGGCACCCAAAGCCACATGCGAAGGGGAGGGAATGTGCGAAGGAGCGGGCCGTCACCTCAAGAGAGCTCCTTCGCTGCCTCCGCGAACGCGGCCGGAAGGATGAGACGCTGCTCGTCGTCTAGCTCGCAGTACCTCTCCCAGCAGTCGGACTTCCAGTCCCCCTGCAGCTTGATGTAGAGCCTCTCCACGTTCAGCCGCATGGCTGCCGTGGCCCCGCCCCTGCGGAGCGAATGCCCGGCATACCGAGCCGGGTCCAGCCCCACCTGCACAGCCAGGCTCTTCAGCCCGGCCACCAGTGCCGTGTGCGACATGGGCACCAGCGCGCCCCGCTTGCCCCTCCCTTCCACCTGGAAGAGGGGCGCCTCATCCGGCAACCCCTCCGTGGCCAGCATGAGCCGACGGAGGGCCTCCACCGGGCACAGCCTCGACCCCGGCACCGCCACCAGCGGCACCCAGTGGTAGCGCTCTCCGCACTGGATGGTCTTCGAGTGTCGCACTCGGATCCACACCACATCACCGTCCTCCGCGAACAGCACATCCTCCCGCACCAGCGCACCTCTGGCGTTCCACGCTTGGGACTTCCCCGTGGTGAGGTTGTCCTTGCGGAACAATCCGTAGGACCCCACCAGGATGGCTGCCCACATCGCCGAGCCCGTGATCGACTCCAAGTCCGCGAACTCCGCCATGCGCGCTAGGTCCCGCAGCGTGATGGGCATCACCGGCTTCGCCGGCCGGTCCCACTGCCTGCGCACGCCCTGCAGGGCAGCTGCCACCCAGAACCTGTGAGCCACCGGCGTCCACTCCACCCCCTGCTGCAAGTGAAGGGACCGCACGCCTGCCAGGTAGGACTTGATCGTCCCTGGCTGCACGAACCACGCTGAGAAGGCAATGAAGCGCGCTAGTGTGGCGTCTGACGCCGGGAGCAATGGCTCCAGCGTGCCCTGGCACGCAAAGCGCACGCAGAACGTGAGGAAGGCCTTGACCCCCGTGTCGTAGGACCGCTGCGTGCTCTCGGCGTACGCCCCATCCTGGTAGCGCTCCACCGCCACTGCCAGCTCCTCCAGTAGCTCCTCTGCGCCCCGATCACACCCAGTCAGGCAACTCCACTGGCTCTAGCGGCACGCGCACCACCAGCACATCCCACCGAGTGGGCCCCCACTCCGAGCGGCCCTTGCCGTCCAGCGCTGGCGCTGTGAAGAGCATCGTGCCCGCCCGGTACTTGCGCACCGGGCGGAACACCTCGCGCATCCCCGACACCAGCTCGTACGCCTCGTCCCCCTCCCACACCGGCACCAGGAAGCACCCGCCCGTGCCCATCTGCTGCCTGCGCTTGCACTTCAAGAAGTTGAGCAGGATCTCGTACATCACCGAGAAGGGGAGGTTCGCCCACGTGTTGAGCCCGTCGAAGCTCTTCACGCGCGCGTCATCCTCCGCGCTCCAGCTCCGCACGCAGAAAGCGTTCGCCCGCGAGGACGCCACGCACGCGTCCAGAGTGAACGGTCCGAACTCCTCGTCCATCTCCGCGAACAGGACCGGGGAGAACTGCCAGTCGTCCCGGTCCTGCCTCCACAGCACCTCCCGCTTGCGCATCGCCCACCGCATGTGGAACTCCTCGAGCTTTAGGCGCGAGAGCAAGTCCGCCAGAAGGTTGTCTTTGGACGAGATGTACTTCGGGCGCAGCCGGATGTCGTGCTGCGCGCAGAGGTAGAAGATCTCCCTCAGCAGCGGGATGTACTCGACCGGCCCCCAGAACTTGTCCACTTGCGTGAGCGCGCACTGGTTGTCGATCCGTACCACCAGCGTCCACCCCGACAGCCTGTGCGCCCACAGCGCCAGCGCCCACCACACGGCGAAGAGCTCGAGGTAGTTGATGTGGGACTTCGCCTTGCTCGTGAACGGGTAGAAGTCGCGCTGCGGCATCTCCGCCAAGTCCTCCCACGAGACGAGGAAGTAGTCGGGCTGGCAGTGGCCGCCCATCCCCTTCCTCAGCGACGCGTCCGTCGCGAAGGCGTCCTCGTGCACGTCCTCCTTGTGCAACACCACCTTGCGCCCGTTGTAGAGCCGGATGACGCGCTCCACCACCTTCAGATCTTGCATGACGCCGGTGTTCACCGTCACGCGCGACCTGCCGGCTGTCGCCGCGATGAGCGCGAAGCCCTGCCGCGTGTAGAGCGAGAGCCCCCACACCACCTGCGCACAGAACGCCAACAGCCCAAGCAGTGACTCGAGCTTGCGCCTGCGCACCGGTCCCGTCGCTGCTTCCGCGCGCATCTCCCGCAGCTTGTCCGTCACCTGCTGCACACGCTCCTCGTCGATCGACGCGGTGCACGTCTCGCCGTCGGTGCACAACAACACGCCGAGGAACTCCATGCGTCGCGCTGGACCCTCACACTTAGCTCGATTCACCTTAAAGCCCAGCATGGTCACGAACTCGATCAAGAGGTCCATCATCTCCTGCGCCTCAGCTGCTGTGCGCGCCACCATGAAGAAGTCATCTAAGTAACCGACGCACGGCACTCCCTGCGCCTGCATCCACGCCACGATCGCCCGCGTGTAGCGCATGAAGATGCTTGGCAAAGCGCGGTTCCCGAAAGGGCTGCGCGTGTCCATGTACCGCTTGCCGCGCCACTGGAAGCACTGCGCTGCCCAGTACTGCGACGCGACGGGCAACGACCTGTACGCCTCCTCCAGGTCCACCTTCACCATGTACATGCCCGGTCGTAGCAGCGCGTACGCGTCCTTGACTGACGTGAACTCGTCCTTCTGGAGCTCGATCCAGTCGTTGACGCCGACGAACGAAGGTCGCGAGTAATCCCACACGGGACGGTACTTGAGCTTCCCCTTGCGGAGTCGCTCCACCATCCCGAGGGCCGACACGCCCCGCGGTAGCCAATCGCGCGCGTCGAAGATCCTCCCCGCGGCCATCTCCTTCACGAGCTCCGCGGTCATCGCCTCCGCGTGCTCGTCTCCTACATAATTCTCCACGACGTACGGCTCGTCCGGCTCCTCACCTGCGAAAGGGAAACCGACGCCACATGCCGCACCTCGCACCAGGAAAGCCACGTCTGGCCAATCCTTCAGCGCCTCCGCGAGCAGGTGCGCTCTCTCCGACATCAGCGGCACCTGCGCCCCCACATCGCGCACCTCCTGCTGGAAGCGGGCGCGCTCCTCCTCTGTCGTGCCCGTACCGGAAAGGCCCCGCGCCATGGCGCCCTCCACGATCGCTGCACGCAATGCCGGCCACCTCGCCGACCTCGACTCCGCCACCGCCGGGTAGTGCTCACCGCACCCGGTACCCGCCGGGAACACCGCCGGCGCCGACGCCGCAGCCGGCGCCGCCGGTAACGGTGCCCCCGCTGCATCCCACACCGGCGCTACCAGCAGCCTCCGAAGCCGTGCCCACCACGGCTCCGCGTCCTCCACCTGCATCTCACATGTCTCACCTGCAGGCTCGGGCTCCTGATCGCCGCTCGCCATCATCACGCCATCCTCGCGCTCCTCCTCCGGCTCCACGACGATCTCCCCCTCCGGCGCCCCCCGCGCCCCTCCGCCACCTTCCGGCTCCCCCGGGGGCGTGGCCTCCCCCGGGCTCCACCGCCCGTCCCCTCAGCGGCCACCTGCCGGCGCCGTGCACTCATGGCCCTCGTAGTGCACGTGGTTCTTGCTCTCGCACTTGACGCAGTGGTGAGCGAACTTGCAGGTCTTCCTCCCGCATCCCGCCAGTGAGTTGTGGTCAAAGCATGCACTCTGCGACCGCTTGCCATCTCGACGCTTACCGGGCTTGTCCGGCTTCACGACGCTCGCCTCCGGCTGCTCCGGGTCGGACACCCGCGGCTTCTTCGAGTAGCGGCTGCCGGTGCCCACCGCGTTCCAGCTGCTGCCACCGCCACCGCCACCTCCTCCGTAACCCTTCTCCTTGATGCCCTTGTCGCGCTTGTACATCTCCCAGTGGGCGGTGTACGACACGAGCTCGAAGGTCGTGGAGGCCTCCTTCTCCATCCGCACGCAGAGGTGGTCGTAGAACTTGCGGAGGTGGTCCCATGCGTAGTCCAACGACATCAGGCGCATCCACTTCCGGAACTGCAGGAGTAGGTCCCGTGCGTCCTCGGGGGCCTTGCACGCCAGCACCGTGAAGTTCTCATCCCACTCGTCGAAGCTCCGGCAGTGCTTCGCCTTGGCCTCCAGCACCAGGCCCTTCTTGGCGTCCAATCGCCACTCCGCTGCCCCCTCCTCGTAGTCGCCCCCGGGACGGGACACCCGGATGTCCATCCCTTTCAGCGCGCCACCTGCGGGGAGGAAGGGTCTGGCAGGCGCGGCGATCTCACCTGGCGGGCGCGTGATGTCCTTCACCGCCAGGCTGCCATCCAGTGCTCGTCGCAGCTCCTCGTCAGTCGCCGTGCGGAGGGAGCCGAACCGCGCCTTCGCTGCTGCCCGCTTGCGCTCCTCACTCTCGCTGTCCTCGCCATCCGACTCGACGTGCTGCTTCGCCGCCCTCCGCTTCTTGCTCCTCGCAGCTGCCGCTGCCCACTCCTCATCGAAGGCCGGCTGCTCGATCCCTGGCACACTCGCCAACGCCTGCTGCATGTCCGCCAGCTCCTGAAGCGCGAGGTCGATGTACGCGTAAAGATGCTTCGTGCGTACCTTCTCGCGCTCCGGGAGCTCCTCCAGCCCGCACTGCTCCTGCTTGCACGCGGGGAACTTGCTGTCCACCAGCTCGAACTCCCACGGCTCCACCCGCCTCGCTGGGTGCCGCCCGAAGCTGTGCTTCACCCGCGCAAGATCGGCTGCCTGACGCGCTGCAGCCACCCTGATCTCGGTGATCACGCGCTCGCACTCCGCCCATGACCACCCCTTGCGCTTCCCCGTCGACGCCCGCGCCACCTCTCGCAAGGACGCGGGCGGATCCTGCTTCCGGCTGCCGCCCTGACCGCTCACACCGTGCCCCGCCAACGCCGCCGCGACCGCCGCGTCCACCATGCGTTGCACTTCACTCTCCGTGCGCAGCACCCCCCTGGGCGAGGGTCCCGAAGACCCGGGGCTGCCACTCCCGTGCGGAGATGCCTGCGATCCGGGCCGCACCTCCTGCTGCATGTCACCCGCGGCTGTAGCCCACGCCAGGACCCTGCGCCTGTCCTTCGCTGCCGCCCCACGCAGGGACTCCCACCTGGCTCCTGGCTCCCCCAATGGCCACTCACCTCGCACCACTCGCCGATCCGTACCCAAGAGCCCCACCTCCACCAGATCGTCGGTGGGACCCTCCAAGTCCCTCGGCATGTCCTCCACGATCGCGTCCTCCAGCCGCTGGAACTCGATCAACATGTCCTTGCGATCCTCCAACACCTCGACCTTCGTGGTTGCCCTGGACGGTTGTGCCAGCTCCATCAGCTTCGCCACCGCCGCGATCCTGGTTCGGGTGCACCAGACCGCTGCCCGCCGGTACTGATCCAGCGTGCGGGTCACCTCCGGCGATGACATCCTCCGACTCCCTCCTGCTCCTCGCTGGCCCGTCATGTTTTCTGATCTCTTCCCGCAGCCCAAAACTTGCTTCTCTCCCGACAGGGAACCAGACGCTGTCGGAGTCTGCCTCCCACACTTGCTCCGCGCAATTCGCGCAGAGGTTGGTCTTCACGAACGCGCGCCCGTCCCTACGGCGCAACGGGTTCAAGATCGGCTCCCAAGTTTGCCACTGGGCGTGAGAGAACACGTCACCCTCCCAGCACACGAAGCACGGAAAAGACGAATTAGCCTCCGGCACCTCCAGCCCGATCACCGGTACCCGTGCGTACGGTAAATGTACCCCGCGTACGGCTCACGCGGATCCCAGTACGGGCAGTCGAACCTGCACTTGCAGGGAACGAAGACCGGGTGCGACCAGTTCCTCCTGTCTGTACGGTCCTCCAAAGTCGCACTTACTCCCGAGATGTCGGTTTGCGTCCCCGCGTCTTTCTCTGTGGGCTGTCCGTACGATCCTCTCGGCCCAGCTTTCAGCTGCCCAGACATCCGCGTCAACAGAGCGAAAAATGTGATATTCGCTGCGCGATATCTAAATTATTTGCGAATACGCTTTCGGAATCAAAAGAAAAGAAAGGAAGAACAGAGATGGAGCGTTGCTCCTGAGGCTGAGATTCCGAAAGACTGCTTGACACTCCCTGAGAAAGTTGTTAACAACTAACTTCTCGTGTCAAGCCCAGACGTGTCACGTGTCACCGATCACGGCGATCGGAGACTGCCCCCGTCCCGATGCCACAGACACCAGTGTGGCATCGATCTGGCAGACGGGCCTGGCGACCCTAAACTTAGGGTTCGCGCGCATTGCTTCTACAATAACCCAAATTATTATTTTCCAAATAATAATTGTCTAACATCGCCGAGGGACTGCGCGCCCTGTACATCGCCGAGGGTCTGCGCGCCCTGTACATCGCCGAGGGTCTGCGCACGCTGTACATCGCCGAGGGTTTGCGCGCCCTGTACATCGCCGAGGGTCTGCGCGCGCTGTACATCGCCGAGGGTCTGCGCGCCCTGTACATCGCCGAGGGTTTGCGCGCGCTGTACATCGCCGAGGGTCTGCGCGCGCTGTACATCGCCGAGGGGCAGCGCGCCCTGTACATCGCCGAGGGTCTGCGCGCGCTGTACATCGCCGAGGGGCTGCGCGCGCTGTACATCGCCGAGGGGCAGCGCGCGCTGTACATCGCCGAGGGTCTGCGCACGCTGTACATCGCCGAGGGGCTGCGCCCTGTACATCGCCGAGGGGCTGCGCGCGCTGTACATCGCCGAGGGGCTGCGCGCGCTGTACATCGCGAGGGTCTGCGCACGCTGTGCATCGCCGCTGCGCGGCATGCGCGCCCTGTACATCGCCGACATGCGCGCGCTGTACATCGCCGAGGGTCTGCGCGCTGTACATCGCCGGGTCTGCGCTGTCTGCGCTGTACATCGCCGGGGCTGCGCGCGCTGTACATCGAGGGCTGCGCGCTGGCCATCGCCGAGGTGTTTACTGTGCCGCTATCCTCCGAGGGTCTGCTGCACATCGCGAGGCTGTGCTGGCATCGCCGAGGGACTACGCGCGCTGTACATCGCCGAGGGTCCTGCACATCATCGCGCAGAGGGCGCGCACCTGTACATTGCCGAGGGGGCAGCGCTGTACATCGCCGAGGTCTGCGCGCGCCCTGTACATCGCCGAGGGCTGCGCGCCCTGTCCCCGAGGGGTCTCACGCGCCCTGTCGCCGAGGGTCTGCGCGCCCTGTACATCGCCGAGGGGCTGCGCACCCTGTACATCGCCGAGGATCTGCGCGCCTTGTACATCGCCGAGGGTCTGCGTGCGCGGTACATCGCCGAGGGGCTGCGCGCCTTGCACATCCCTTGCAGGCGTGGGTGGGTGGGAAAAGAAAGGAAGAACAGTGATGGAGCGTTGCTCCTGAGGCTGAGATTCCGAAACACTGCTTGACACTCCCTGAGAAAGTTGTTAACAACTAACTTCTCGTGTCAAGCCTCCAGACGTGTCACGTGTCATCGATCCAGTGATCGATGACTCCCCCCGTCCCGATGCCACAGACACGGTGTGGCATCGCTCTGGCAGACGGGCCTGGCGACCCTAAACTTAGGGTTCGCGCGCATTGCTTCTACAATAACCCAAATTATTATTTTTCAAATAATAATTGTCTATTATTGTACGAAGCATGCACTCTCCCCCTCCCCCGCAGAGAGCACCGTACACAACAAGCAAGCAGAGGTCTTGGCAGATTCATATATTTCAATATATTAATTGCCACCGTCTGGCTTGTTCGGTCTCTCAGCATGTGGCATGAATGTCTGTCTCCCTCTCTGTCAGGTGGAGCAGGTCTCTAAGAGTCTCGTGCACGAAGCTTCTAAGCTAGTTCTAGCAAGCTGCTCTGTCACCTCTGCTGCTCTGTCACCTCTGCTACTCTGTCACCTCTGCTGCTCTCTGGCAGCGGGTCTCTAGCAGCGGGTCTCTAGCAGCGGGTCTCTGGCAGCATACGCGCTCGAACTAGGTCCTCTGGCTCAGAAGCTTCCACGGTGCTACTCTTCTGAGACACTGCCGCCCAATCTGCAAAGCAGCCGCTCACCTGACAGACCTAACAGGCACCCAAAGCCACATGTGAAGGGGAGGGAATGTGCGAAGGAGCGTGCCGTCACCTCATGAGAGCTCCTTCGCGGCCTCCGCGAACGCGGCCGGAAGGATGAGCCGCTGCTCGTCGTCCAGCTCGCAGTACCTCTTCCAGCAGTCGGACTTCCAGTCCCCCTGCAGCTTGATGTAGAGCTTCTCCACCTTCAGCCGCATGGCTGCCGTGGCCCCGCCCCTACGGAGCGAGTGCCCGGCATACCGGGCTGGGTCCAGCCCCACCTGCACGGCCAGGCTCTTCAGCCCCGCCACCAGCGCCGCGTGCGACATGGGCACCAGCGCGCCCCGCTTGCCCCTCCCCTCCACCTGGAAGAGGGGCGCCTCCTCCGGCAATCCCTCCGTAGCCAGCATGAGCCGGCGGAGGGCCTCCACCGGGCACAGCCTCGACCCCGGCACCGCCACCAATGGCACCCAGTGGTAGCGCTCCCCGCACTGGATGGTCTTCGAGTGTCGCACTCGGATCCACACCACATCTCCAGCCTCTGCAAAGAGCACATTCTCCCTCACCAGCGCACCTCTGGCGTTCCACGCCTGGGACTTCCCCACGGTGAGGTTGTCCTTGCGGAACAAGCCGTAGAACCCCACCAGGATGGCCGCCCACAGCGCCAAGCCCGTGATCGACTCCATGTCAGCGAACTCCGCCATGCGCGCTAGGTCTCGCAACGTGATGGGCATCACCGGCTTCGCCGGCCGGTCCCACTGCCAGCGCACGCCCTGCAGGGCCGCTGCCACCCAGAACCTGTGAGCAATCGGCGTCCACTCCACCCCCTGCTGCAAGTGGAGGGAGCGCACACCCGCCAGGTAGGACTTGATCGTCCCTGGCTGCACGAACCACGCTGAGAACGCAATGAAGCGCGCCAACGTAGCATCCGACGCCGGGAGCAATGGCTCCAGCGTGCCCAGGCACGCGAAGCGCACGCAGAACGTGAGGAAGGCCTTGACCCCCGTGTCGTAGGACCGCTGCGTGCTCTCGGCGTACGCCCCATCCTGGTAGCGCTCCACCGCCACTGCCAGCTCCTCCAGCAGCTCCTCTGCGCCCCGATCACACCCAGTCAGGCAACTCCACTGGCTCCAGCGGCACGCGCACCACCAGCACATCCCACCGAGTGGGCCCCCACTCTGAGCGGCCCTTGCCGTCCAGCGCTGGCGCTGTGAAGAGCATCGTGCCCGCCCGGTACTTGCGCACCGGGCGGAACACCTCGCGCATCCCCGACACCAGCTCGTACGCCTCGTCCCCCTCCCACACCGGCACCAGGAAGCACCCGCCTGTGCCCATCTGCTGCCTGCGCTTGCACTTCAAGAAGTTGAGCAGGATCTCGTACATCACCGAGAAGGGGAGGTTCGCCCACGTGTTGAGCCCGTCGAAGCTCTGCTTGCGCGCGTCATCCTCCGCGCTCCAACTCCGCACGCAGAAAGCGTTCGCCCGCGAGGACGCCACGCACGCGTCCAGAGTGAACGGTCCGAACTCCTCGTCCATCTCCGCGAACAGGACCGGGGAGAACTGCCAGTCGTCCCGGTCCTGCCTCCACAGCACCTCCCGCTTGCGCATCGCCCACCGCATGTGGAACTCCTCGAGCTTCAGGCGCGAGAGCAAGTCCGCCAGAAGGTTGTCCTTGGACGAGATGTACTTTGGGCGCAGTCGAATGTCGTGCTGCGCGCAGAGGTAGAAGATCTTCCTCAGCAGCGGGATGTACTCGACCGGCCCCCAGAACTTGTCCACTTGCGTGAGCGCGCACTGGTTGTCGATCCTCACCACCAAAGTCCACCCCGACAGCCTGTGTGCCCACAGCGCCAGCGCCCACCACACGGCGAAGAGCTCGAGGTAGTTAATGTGGGACTTCGCCTTGCTCGTGAACGGGTAGAAGTCGCGCTGCGGCATCTCCGCCAAGTCCTCCCACGAGATGAGGAAGTAGTCGGGCTGGCAGTGTCCACCCATCCCTTTCCTCAACGACGCGTCCGTCGCGAAGGCGTCCTCGTGCACGTCCTCCTTGTGCAACACCACCTTGCGCCCGTTGTAGAGCCGGATGACGCGCTCCACCACCTTCAAGTCTTGCATGACGCCGGTGTTCACCGTCACGCGCGATCTGCCGGCTGTCGCCGCGACGAGCGCGAAGCCCTGCCGCGTGTAGAGCGACAGGCCCCACACCACCTGCACACAAAACGCCAGCAACCCGAGAAGCGACTCGAGCTTGCGCCTGCGCACCGGTCCCTTCGCTGCCTCCGCGCGCATCTCCCGCAGCTTGTCCGACACCTGCTGGACGCGCTCCTCGTCGATCGACGCCGTACATGTCTCGCCGTCAGTGCACAACAACACGCCGAGGAACTCCATGCGTCGCGCTGGACCCTCACACTTAGCTCGATTCACCTTAAAGCCCAGCATGGTCACGAACTCGATCAAGAGGTCCATCATCTCCTGCGCCTCAGCTGCCGTGCGCGCCACCATGAAGAAATCGTCTAAGTAACCGACGCACGGCACCCCCTGCGCTTGCATCCACGCCACGATCGCCCGCGTGTAGCGCATAAAGATGCCTGGCAACGCGCGGTTCCCGAACGGGCTGCGCGTGTCCATGTACCGCTTGCCGCGCCACTGGAAGCACTGCGCTGCCCAGTACTGCGACGCGACGGGCAACGACCTGTACGCCTCCTCCAGGTCCACCTTCACCATGTACATGCCCGGTCGTAGCAGCGAGTACGCGTCCTTGACTGTCGTGAACTCGTCCTTCTGGAGCTCGATCCAGTCGTTGACGCCGACGAACGAAGGTCGCGAGTAGTCCCAAACGGGACGGTACTTGAGCTTCCCCTTGCGGAGTCGCTCTACCATCCCGAGGGCTGAAACGCCCCGCGGTAGCCAATCGCGAGCGTCGAAGATCCTCCCCGCGGCCATCTCCTTCGCGAGCTCCGCGGTCATCGCCTCCGCGTGCTCGTCTCCAACGTAATTCTTCACGACGTACGGCTCGTCCGGCTCCTCGCCTGCAAAGGGGAAACCGACGCCACATGCCGCACCTCGCACCAGGAAGGCCACGTCTGGCCAATCCTTCAACGCCTCTGCGAGAAGGTGCGCTCTCTCCGACATCAGCGGTACCTGCGCCCCCACATCGCGCACCTCCTGCTGGAAGCGAGTGCGCTCCTCCTCCGTCGTGCCCGTACCGGAAAGGCCCCGCGCCTTGGCGCCCTCCACGATCGCTGCACGTAGAGCCGGCCACCTCGCCGACCTCGACTCCGCCACCGCCGGGTAGTGCTCACCGCACCCGGTACCCGCCGGGGACACCGCCGGCACCGGCGCCGCAGCCGGCGCCGCCGGTAACGGTGCCCCCGCTGCATCCCACACCGGCGCTACCAGCAGCCTCCGAAGCCGTGCCCACCACGGCTCCGCGTCCTCCACCTGCATCTCGCACCCCTCGCCTGCAGGCTCGGGCTCCCGATCGCCGCTCGCCACCGCCACGCCATCCGCGCGCTCCGCCTCCGGCTCCACGACGATCTCCCCCTCTGGCGCCCCCTGCGCCCCTCCGCCACCTTCCGGCTCCCCCGGGGGCGTGGCCTCCCCCGGGCTCCACCGCCCGTCCCCTCAGCGGCCACCCGCAGGCGCTGCGCACTCGTGCCCATCGTAGTGCGCGTGGCCCTTGTCGCCGCACTTCGTGCACTTGTGCGTGAACTTGCAGTTCTTGCGGTTGCACCCTGCAGCAGAGTTGAATGAGAAGCACGCACCCGACTTGATGGCATCACGCCCCTTGCTACCGTCCCCTCCTCCGCGGTGCTGCTGCGCGCCCTCCTTCGGCTCGGCGTCCGTCGCCGGGCTCTGCGTCTTGCGGGAGTACTTACTCCCGCCTCCTCCCCAGCTGCTGCCTCCGCTGCCGCTGCCTCCACCACCCGCGCCCTTCATCTTGATGCCCTTGTCGCGCTTGTACATCTCCCAGTGGGCGGTGTACGACACAAGCTCGAAGGTCGTGGAGGCCTCCTTCTCCATCCGCACGCAGAGGTGGTCGTAGAACTTGCGGAGGTGGTCCCATGCGTAGTCCAACGACATCAGGCGCATCCACTTCCGGAACTGCAAGAGTAGGTCCCGTGCGTCCTCGGGGGCCTTGCACGCCAGCACCGTGAAGTTCTCATCCCACTCGTCGAAGCTCCGGCAGTGCTTCGCCTTGGCCTCCAGCACCAGGCCCTTCTTGGCGTCCAATCGCCACTCCGCTGCCCCTTCCTCGTAGTCGCCCCCGGGACGGGACACCCGGATGTCCATCCCCTTCAGCGCGCCACCTGCGGGGAGGAAGGGTCTGGCAGGCACGGCAATCTCACCTGGCGGGCGCGTGATGTCCTTCACCGCCAGGCTGCCATCCAGTGCTCGTCGCAGCTCCTCGTCAGTTGCCGTGCGGAGGGAGCCGAACCGCGCCTTCGCTGCTGCCCGCTTGCGCTCCTCACTCTCGCTGTCCTCGCCATCCGACTCGACGTGCTGCTTCACCGCCCTCCGCTTCTTGTTCCTCGCAGCTGCCGCTGCCCACTCCTCATCGAAGGCCGGCTGCGCGATCCCTGGCACACTCGCCAACGCCTGCTGCATGTCCGCCAGCTCCTGAAGCGCGAGGTCGATGTACGCGTAAAGATGCTTCGTGCGTACCTTCGCGCGCTCCGGGAGCTCCTCCAGCCCGCACTGCTCCTGCTTGCACGCGGGAAACTTGCTGTCCACCAGCTCGAATTCCCACGGCTCAACCCGCCTCGCCGGGTGCCGCCCGAAGCTGTGCTTCACCCGCGCAAGGTCGGCTGCTTGACGCGCCGCAGCCACCCTGATCTCGGTGATCACGCGCTCGCACTCCGCCCATGACCACCCCTTGCGCTTCCCCGTCGACGCCCGCGCCAACTCTCGCAAGGACGCGGGCGGATCCTGCTTCCGGCTGCCGCCCTGACCGCTCACACCGTGCCCCGCCAACGCCGCCGCGACCGCCGCGTCCACCATGCGCTGCACTTCATCCTCCGTGCGCAGCACCCCCCTGGGCGAGGGCCCCGAAGACCCGGGGCTGCCACTCCCGTTCGGAGATGCTTGCGATCCGGGCCGCACCTCCTGCTGCATGTCGCCCGCGGCTGTAGCCCACGCCAGGACCCTGCGCCTGTCCTTCGCTGCCGCCCCACGCAGGGACTCCCACCTGGCTCCTGGCTCCCCCAATGGCCATTCACCTCGCACCACCCGCCGATCCGTACCCAAGAGCCCCACCTCCACCAGATCGTCGGTGGGACCCTCCAAGTCCCTCGGCATGTCCTCCACGATCGCGTCCTCCAGCCGCTGGAACTCGATCAACATGTCCTTGCGATCCTCCAACACCTCGACCTTCGTGGTTGCCCTGGACGGTTGTGCCAGCTCCATCAGCTTCGCCACCGCCGCGATCCTGGTTCGGGTGCACCAGACCGCTGCCCGCCGGTACTGATCCAGCGTGCGGGTCACCTCCGGCGATGACATCCTCCGACTCCCTCCTGCTCCTCGCTGGCCCGTCATGTTTCCTGATCTCCTCCCGCAGCCCAAAACTTGCTTCTCTCCCGACAGGGAACCAAACGCTGTCGGAGTCTGCCTCCCACACTTGCTCCGCGCAATTCGCGCAGAGGTTGGTCTTCACGAACGCGCGCCCGTCTCTACGGCGCAGCGGGTTCAAGATCGGCTCCCAAGTCTGCCACTGGGCGTGAGAGAACACTTCACCTTCCCAGCACACGAAGCACGGAAAAGACGAATTAGCCTCCGGCACCTCCAGCCCGATCACCGGTACCCGTGCGTACGGTAAACGTACCCTGCGTACGGCTCACGCGGATCCCAGTACGGGCAGTCGAATCTGCACTTGCAGGGCACGAAGACCGGGTGCGACCAGTTCCTCCTGTCTGTACGGTCCTCCAAAGTCGCACTTACTCCCGAGATGTCGGTCTGCGTCCCCGCGTCCTTCTCTGTGGGCTGTCCGTACGATCCTCTCGGTCCAGCTTTCAGCTGCCCAGACATCCGCGTCAACAGAGCGAAAAATGTGATATTCGCTGCGCGATATCTAAATTATTTGCGAATACGCTTTCGGAATCAAAAAGAAAGGAAGAACAGTGATGGAGCGTTGCTCCTGAGGCTGAGATTCCGAAACACTGCTTGACACTCCCTGAGAAAGTTGTTAACAACTAACTTCTCGTGTCAAGCCTCCAGACGTGTCACGTGTCATCGATCCAGTGATCGATGACTCCCCCCGTCCCGATGCCACAGACACGGTGTGGCATCGCTCTGGCAGACGGGCCTGGCGACCCTAAACTTAGGGTTCGCGCGCATTGCTTCTACAATAACCCAAATTATTATTTTCCAAATAATAATTGTCTAACATCGCCGAGGGTCTGCGCGCGCTGTACATCGCCGAGGGTCTGCGCGCGCTGTACATCGCCGAGGGTCTGCGCGCGCTGTACATCGCCGAGGGGCAGCGCGCGCTGTACATCGCCGAGGGTCTGCGCGCCCTGTACATCGCCGAGGGGCTGCGTGCCCTGTACATCGCCGAGGGTCTGCGCGCGCTGTACATCGCCGAGGATCTGCGCGCGCTGTACATCGCCGAGGGTCTGCGCGCCCTGTACATCGCCGAGGGGCTGCGCGCGCTGTACATCGCCGAGGGTCTGCGCGCGCTGCACATCGCCGAGGGTCTGCGCGCGCTGTACATCGCCGAGGGGCTGCGCGCGCTGTACATGTGTAAATAATTGAGAAAATTTATTTTCTAAATTATTTTGGAAGTACGGGGGAGAAAATTTCCGCTTGCAAAAAATGAGCCCGAGGCTCGACGAGGACTTGTGAATTTTTTTGCGGATTTTCTCCCGAGGATTTCTCAAGGCAGAGCCGAGCAATCCGCGGGGTCGACTTCTCTGAGTTCTGATTGGTTACGGAGTCACGGGGGAACCGTGACAGTCGAGTCAGATCTGTGTTCAGGCAGAGCCGGAACACAGAGGTGCTTTCTGATTGGTTGAGCTTCATCGGTGTCCATGCGGAGCATGCGACACAGATGACCACTTAGCAACACTTGGGCGGAGCCCGGGAAGATGAAGAGACTTTCGGAGCTTTTGAAATAAGCTGCGACAGTTCACTTCACTTCATTCTGCGAGAACTTCGGGCTCCGAGTCTACCAATTCAAAAAGTTTCCCACACCCGCCCGCCCGGGAGGAAGGAACTTGCAGAAGCCGTGAGGCCTGCAGTTGGGCTGACTCCTCAGCAACCCTGGTTGCAGACCACCTCCCTGGAAGTCCTCAAAGTCTGTTGTGAAACCAAGGTGCTTCTAAGCACCACCCATGTCTCGGAAATTATTCTCCCTGGGAAGTAATTCGCCGAGGGTCTGCGCGCGCTGTACATCGCCGAGGGGCAGCGCGCCCTGTACATCGCCGAGGGGCAGCGCGCGCTGTACATCGCCGAGGGTCTGCGCGCCCTGTACATCGCCGAGGGGCTGCGCGCCCTGTACATCGCCGAGGGTCTGCGCGCGCTGTACATCGCCGAGGGGCTGCGCGCCCTGTACATCGCCGAGGGGCTGCGCGCGCTGTACATCGCCGAGGGGCTGCACGCCCCGTACATCGCCGAGGCCGAGGGGCTGCGCGCCCTGTACACATCGCCGAGGGTCTGCGCGCGCTGTACATCGCCGAGGGTCTGCGCGCGCTGTACATCGCCGAGGGGCAGCGCGCGCTGTACATCGCCGAGGATCTGCGCGCCCTGTACATCGCCGAGGGTCTGCG
>LGRX02014661.1:0-20897 GCA_001247695.2 Cymbomonas tetramitiformis | reverse complement strand
GCCCAGCAGCCGGAGGAACTCCTCCTGGCCCAGCACCTGCAGCAACTCCCACAGTCCCAGTCTCAGGTTCATCAGGTGCTGCAGCCCCAGCAGTTTCAGCAGGTGCTGCCGCCTCAGCAGCTTCAACAGCCGCAGCAGCCCTTGCAGCTGCAGCAACTCCCGCAGCCCCCGTCTCAGCGTTCAACAGGTGCTGCCGCCCCAGCAGCTGCAACAGCCGCAGCAGCCCCTGCAGCTGCAGCAACTCCCGCAGCCCCAGTCTCAGCTTCAACAGGTGCTGCCGCCCCAGCAGCGGCAACAGCCGCAGCAGCCCCTGCAGCTGCAGCAACTCTCGCAGCCCCTGCAGCTGCAGCAACTCTCGCAGCCCCAGTCTCAGCTTCAACAGGTGCAGCTACCCCAGCAGCTTCAACAGAAGCAGCAGCTCCAGCAGCTTCAACCGTTGCTGCAGCCCCAACAGCTTCAACCGGTGCAGCAGCCTCAGCAGCTTCAACAGCTGCAAGAACTCCAGCAGCTTCAACAGCTGCAACAACTTCAGCAGCTCCAGCAGCTCTCGCAGCTTCAGCAATCCTACCAGCTGCAACCACAATTGCTCGCGCAACCCCAGCTATTCGCGCAACCCCAGCTATTCGCGCAACCACCGCAACTCCTCGCGCAACCGCAGTTGCTCGCCCAACCACAGCAGCTCGCCCAACCAGCACACCCTGACCGCGGATCAATTGCAGGACCTTGCTCGTGGGGCTTCACACTCACGTGTTTCCTTGGAAGAGCTGTTCGACAGGCGCTAGCTTAGAAATCGTTTGCCTAACTAAAAGTGCTATTTGAGCTGTCCCGAGAGCCGTATCTTGGTGCTTCGTGCTACAGTAAGCTGCAATTTTTGCACAACTCTAATAATCTGACACTACGGTAATCATGTCACTTGCAAGTATTCATACATTAGATTGTGTATGAACATTGGAATATAAGCATGGAAATGCACTTGCATATTGAATTGCTCTTTATTTTCAAAACATCGGCCGTGTGCATGACACGGCACCCATCCTGATATTTGCAGTGAACAAATTGGTCCCGCGCGGCTCCTGCAAAACCCAAAATATCAAAATATTGCATTATTTTGTTTCTACGAACCTTCTCCGATGTTCTCCAAAAATATTAAATCATACAATATAATTTCCCGCTTGTTATTGGCCTTGTAGCGACACATTCATATGCCGCGCATGCATGCCAAGTGCAAAATTCGATTTCCTGCCGTTTGCAGTGACCAAAATGGCCCCGCACGACTACTCCAAAACCCTAAACGTCAAAATTTCATATTTTTGAGTTTGTCCAAACCTTCTCCAAACTTCTCCAAAAATATCAAACCGTGTAATATCATCATTTCCCGAAATTGTGCACTTTATAGCGGACCCCGCATACGCCGACCCCCCTCTCACAACTAATATTTCACCCACACCACCCCGCCAGCAACCCTAAAACCCTAAAATATTGGACATGCAACTTTTTACCGCCTTCTACTATCATGTTGCACCTTCCCAAACCTTGTAATGGCCTTTTATAAACTTATTAATGTGTCGCGCAAGCATTCCATGTGCACAACTTGATTCCCTGGTATTTGCAGTAAACGAAATGGCCCCGCACGGCTACTCCAAAACCCGAAATGTCAAAATTTTACATTTTTGAGTTTGTCCAAACCTTCTCCAAACTTCTCCAACCTTCTAACACTTCTAAATGTCATTTTTTCGAAAATTCGTCAAATTATGCATAAACGTACCTACCACCCACGCGTGCCACATGCCATATGACATGACATGACATGACATGACATGACATGACATGACATAGTATGACATGTATGACATGTATGACCGGTATGACATGTATGACACATGTATCATCGGTCATATCCCTGACAGAAGTGGTCCACAGAGTAGAGTTCACATAAGTTGTTGGCATTGTAGTTTTCAAACTCAAAGTCCAGACTGTAGATGCCGAAACAGCCAGAGTCCAGGAAACCAGAGTCCAGACTGAAGGTGCCGTTGTAGTCAGCTGGTCCAGTGTCCAGAAGGGCGGGGCCGGTGAAGTAGTCCACTGTGCAGTTCTGATAGGCAGAGTACTGCCCGTACACCACCGACCGTGGAGCAATTTCCACGTCACAAAGTACAGAGGCGGCGGCGGTGTCGATTAAGGCCATGCTCACACAAACACGCTATTCGATGAAATTGACATTAGGGTAGATAATTGACATTAGCTGTTTTTTTGCGATATTTAGAAAATATATGTGCTGAAAAAGTTAATGTTGAAAATAATTTTGCTCGCAGGCCTCCGCAACGGTAAAATTACAAGACACGTAGGAAAATGTTTCCAAGACACGGTGATGCATGCAATTTATTTTCTGTGATGTAAATGGTAGCGAGCATGACATACAAAAGAAATGAGCAATTGCCATATCAGATTTCTCTAATAATCGTATTTACATTATGTACATCTATTTCGTGCGTCTTAGTCGGCTGATTCTATTCACATTTCAACATCGCTACCGTCGTCTAGCTCATTTTCCTCGTTTTCGCTATTGTCTTCATCGCCTACTGTTTCTTCCACTTGCCCGTTATCAATTCGTCTTTTCTTGGCTCTTTGCGCCAGCAGTGCGACTATAAGTTGCCCATACTGCTCATATGGGATACAACCTTTTGCTTCGTTAGCTGCGATGTTCCACGCTAGCAATATCTCTGCACTTTTGAAGGGCTCAGTTGACGGCGTATCGGATGCGTTCTCCCAGAAGGCTCCCGCTTTCGCTGCCAACACCTTTCCGAGTCTTCGCTCCTTAGTGTCCGTGTATGTCTTCACTTTCAGGTACTTGTACTTCAACTCCTTCGCGTAGACAATCCGTGCATGCACTCGGACAAGCATCAGGGGGTCCGACCATTCTTTGCCGTTGAGCTTGACACGGAATTGGCATACATCGTTGGCCTTCACGCCCGTGATTTCTCCGAAGCAAACGGCGTAGCTGTTTACGGTCATCTGATCGAACGAAACCTCCCATACCGGGTTGGCCACGTACGCTTCTGCTTTTCTAGCAGCCCGATTCACCGCCTTACGTTTGCCCGTGTACACGGCAATCGGTGCACGTTCTACGCGTTCTTGAATTCGGGCTGGAATTTCTGCTGCTGCTGGCATCTGAGCTTCGGCGCGTCTGAGAGGAGCTTCCAGGGCATGCACCAAAGGGGCATTCAGACGTGCGTGCAATTTGCTCGGCAAAACGAACGGGACATTGGGCTCCTCGAAAATGCCCTCCTCGGTCAGCTTTCGTTGCTTCCTCAACAGCTCCGCCCACCACGCCTCGTGGGTAGGTGTAAACGTCGTACTCAAAATGGTCCGCATCCCGTCCACCAGATCCTCGAGCTTCGTAAGCCCTTCTTCGGAGAAGGCTTTCGGTTTGACAAAATCAGGCAGGTTCTCGGGCATAGAGTTCAACACCTTGAGGCCCTCCTCTGGTAGCCACTTCTTGTCGGTGGAATACATCTTGTATTGCACGACCACTTCGCCGGCCTCGTTCTTGAACGCTTTGAAGGTCTGCTGCGTGGAGATGCCACAGACGTTCTCGTAGCGACCACCGAACCAGGTCTTCAAATCGTGCACTTTCGCCACCGCGGTCGTGAAGATGCCATCCGAGAAACACTCCTTTGCGATTTCCATCATTTCGTCAAGGGTCATCGCAAGCTTGCGTTTTAAGCGCACAGAAAAACGCGAGAACATCTGGTCGATGTTCTCGTGGGTGTGGCCGACGATTAGGAAGTTCACCTTCACCTTCTTGAACGCGCCAGACATAACCAACCAAGAGATATACGCCAAAAGCATAATGCTCTTGTTGGTGCCCACGTTGTCAAGCTGGACGTATAACACTTCCGGCATCGGGTACGGTTCCTCGCCATCCCCTTTACGACGGTGCTCTTGAATTCGAGTGACGTCACGATGCAGCACGTTCAGCAGGAAGTTGGCGTCGTCACCGTAATTCGCGTAGTTGAAGTCCATAAACCGGCCAACGTTTTCGATGATGCTACCCATATTGTGCACGTCCAAGAAGTCCTTTCGGTCCAGATATGATGGCATGCGCCTGAAATGCGGCAGGCGCGTCGTCCATTGGGTCATCCCGTCAATGATGACAGAGGAATATTTCCACCACGTCTTGTTTTCCTTGATGCTCTTAGTCATGTTGGATTTTCGGCCGTGTTTGTAGAACTTCTCACGTTCGGCACGCGCTTGGTTAAGGTGCACCTCTCGCATTTTGTCGTATTGACCTGAAAAAAAAAACGTTTTAATATACAAACTTCTAAAACAACGTAAAACGAATGCAAATACTATATTTTTCAGAATTTAGCTTACCGTGCTGGGATTTAGGTGTGCCCTCCTTCAAGAGTTTGATCGAAGCACATACACTGCACTGCGAAAAACGCTTGCACTTCGGAACTTTGAGCCAAGATTTGAACTCGTCTTTCCAGATTTCGTAGAAGTACGGCAAGGAGACTTCCTTGGATTTGCGGTCGTGAATAGATAAGGAATCGAGATAATCATCCCAAATCTCTTCTCTTGTCTTCCCCGACGGGAGATGCGTCTCAGGTTTATGTGGCTGGGGTTCACCCTGTTCTTCCGCATATTTCTTCACGAAGGCGACGACATTTGATTTTTTGTTGGACAAACGCCGATTTGCCTCGCTGCCCGTCAGCCCGTGAATGAAATTTGTTCTTCCAGAGAGAACCCGCTCGCGCACGTCGCAGAAATATCCTTGGCTTATTTTGTAAACCTTCTGGTAGAATGCCGAGCACACCTGTAAATATACAAGCAAAGTGAATTCTATAACAATGTAAGAAAACCTGCTCATTAGCTTAATGAGCAGTTTTGGCAAAATTTCAGGAATATGCACAAACATTTATACTTCAAGAGAATTCTATAAAAAAGAAGAAAACCTGCTCATTAGCTTAATGAGCAGTTTTAGCAAAATTTCAGGAATATGCACAAACATTTATACACCAAGGGAATTTTATAAAAAAGAAGAAAACCTGCTCATTAGCTTAATGAGCAGTTTTGGCAAAATTTCAGGAATATGCACAAACATGTATACTACAAGGGAATTCTATAAAAAAGAAGAAAACCTGCTCATTAGCTTAATGAGCAGTTTTGGCAAAATTTCAGGAATATGCACAAACATTTATACTTCAAGAGAATTTTATAAAAAAGAAAAACCCTGCTCATTAGCTTAATGAGCAGTTTTGGCAAAATTTCAGGAATATGCACAAACATTTATACGTCAAGAGAATTTTATAAAAAAGAAGAAAACCTGCTCATTAGCTTAATGAGCTGTTTTGGCAAAATTTCAGGAATATGAACAAAAAGTTATTCTTCAAGTGAATTCTATAAAAAGGAAGGAATTCTGCTCATTAGCTTAATGAGCAGTTTTGGCAAAATTTCAGGAATATGAACAAAAAGTTATTCTTCAAGGGAATTCTATAAAAAGGAAGGTAAACCGCTCATTAAGCTAATGAGAAGTTTTGGCATACTTACCGGTCTGTCACATATGAAGAACATAAATATGAACCTTGAGTCACAAGTTCTGGTTCCGCTCTTCATAAGATCTCTTACCATCCATTCTTTACGATCTTTTTGAGACAAGTCCCAAAACATTTTGCGTTGAGCTGCTAAGGCTGATAAGTGAAACATTAATGAGCAAAACGATTTGCATTTGCATCGATAAATTGCAATACTTTCTATGTCGGACTGTGAAAGGTTTCGTTCTTTGATTGTTATTTGACTCTTTTCTTTGGGTTTTCTTTTTGCTGATGTATAAACTGCTCGTTCTTTACCGACCTTAGTTGTTTTCCCATTCAGCACACTTTCACTCTTTTCGTCACCCACGGAGTACGAACTAAAGCTTGCTTCAAGGCTTTGCGTTATCTCATTGAAGTCAACACTTGTGATCTTTCGCGTACTAGACTCTTGCGTGTTTATTGTGTCATCAGAGTCCGATGAGCGCTGAGTCGCGCGTGAGTCGCTAGTCTTTTGCAAGTTTGCAGTCATTGGAGTTTCTGCGCTTTTCGAGTGCATTGGCGTTTCAACGCACGGAAAGCATAATATCTCATCGTCGCAAACTGTTTTGTATAGCGATGAGCGACGAGCGTTAACTGGCGATGAGTGAAATACGTCGGTTTCTATTTCTATGATATCGTCTTCCTTCTGGGTGTAGTATATTGCAGGCTGTGAAAGGTCAATAACTTCGTCGATAGCTTCGTCAGCTATTTGCCAGAACGGCCCCATCAGAAAAATAGTCCAAAAATCTTATGAAGCAGATTTCCGTGAAATGAAAACGACAAGAGTTCATTCC
The DNA here is from genome assembly GCA_001247695.2 of Cymbomonas tetramitiformis. Taxonomy (NCBI): domain Eukaryota; kingdom Viridiplantae; phylum Chlorophyta; class Pyramimonadophyceae; order Pyramimonadales; family Pyramimonadaceae; genus Cymbomonas; species Cymbomonas tetramitiformis. The sequence continues at coordinate 14,530 of LGRX02014661.1, read as the reverse complement.
GAGTTTCGTCAGGGGCGACAGCCGATGACTTTGAATTTGAATATTACGGTCGGTCATATTAAATTCATCGGATCGATCGACTAAACTTGCCCAATTACATCATTCTGTACTCAAGTTCCCGGATCGAGTGCAGATGTCATCAATCGAAATCGAGAACATGAATGCAGATTCAAGTTCTTTGTCGCTTTCGGCCCGTCCAATAAAATACTTCGATTCGCAATTCTCGGATTTTGATGACGAGAGCACGGAACTTATTGAAATTTCATAAACTCGACCAGTCTTCCTCACAATCAAAAACCTACTTTGCATAACACCGCTTACAGCTCATCGCCTTTTTTTTTTACTTTTGCGTGAATCAAAATAATGGCAACTGTGGACCAATTTCGCGCATTGTTGAGCTCAGAAAACGTAATACAGCTACCCGACAAGCAGTGGTCTGTTGAGCGCGTGCCTTCTTTACAGGGCCATTGGCTGCAACTCTCAGTTTTTCTCGCAACTGCCGATGGCGGTACAGTTCAGAGAAACTTGCCTCTTTTGCCAGCAAACGCCGATGAGCACCTTCGTATCTCTTTCGCTGGCCCTGCGCCAGCCGGCGGCGGCAATACTCCGGTGTACGTGCTGACAATGGGCGAACGCGCGCATGAGCATATGGCTGTCCGTCTTGACGCTGAAAATATGCTGATTAGCAATATAGCGCCTTCTTACACAGCGCGCAAGAACAGGCTGGATGAGCTTGTTGAACGAGCAGCGAACAGAGTTCTTGCTGCTGCTTACAGTTCTTTTTTGAATGAAATGTGGCGAAATTCCGAGAACAAAGAATTCTGGAAGTGTCCTGAGAAGTCTGTAGAACCGTACAGTCTCTTGGATGACTCAATCGATTCGGAGATGGGTGGCACTGGAGTACTTCCAATCGCGGTAAGTTCAAATATTTTTGAGAACCCTGTTAAAACTTAAAAAATTATTTCTTGTTTCTTTAATTATTATTGTGTCAACAAAAAGCCTCATTAGGTTAATGAGCAGTTTTGCAAACTTTCTGAGCTTGCCGTGTTTTTTTTCTCTTTATATTGTGGATGGTACCTACTGTCATAATATGACATGCCTGACTGTTTTACCCGATAATTTCGATGACTTACCAAAGCTTGAACAAAAAGTCTCATTAGGTTAATGAGCAGTTTTGCAAACTTTCTGACCTTGTCGTGTTTTCTATTTCTTTATAGTGTGTATGGTACCTACTGTCATAATATGACATGCCTGACTGTTTTACCCGATAATTTCGATGACTTACCAAAGCTTGAACAAAAAGTCTCATTAGGTTAATGAGCAGTTTTGCAAACTTTCTGACCTTGTCGTGTTTTCTATTTCTTTATAGTCTGTATGGTACCTACTGTCATAATATGACATGCCTGACTGTTTTACCCGATAATTTCGATGACTGACCAAAGCTTGATCAAAAAGCCTCATTAGGTTAATGAGCAGTTTTTCTTTTTTTCCCTATACTGCAGGATTCCGTCACAACCGACTTTAATTCACCATTAAAGCTTCCACACGGCTGGACCGCATGCTTCACAGAATCTGCTGTTCGGGAGGCGAACAAAGATCGGTTCGGAAAGTCCTCGGTGTCAGCACACCAGTGTCTCTGTTTAAATTGTGGTGAACAAGGACAGAAGCGATGTGGTGGCTGTCGACAAGCAGTATATTGTTCACGTGATTGTGCGAAGCAGCACTGGAAGTTGAGCCATCGAGCGGAATGTAGTAGGCATAAACTAAAGAAGTAGGCATAAACTCACATTGACAACCGTACTTGATTAATAAATGAATAAAATATGTATCATTAGCTTGTAATGTAAAGTATGTCTCATTAGCTTAATGAGCAAAGTTTCTTACCTTTGTGTTTTCCCCTTAACAACTTTATAATGGACATGCGTATTGTTTTGAATTGCTCATTAACCTAATGAGTTGTTATCTGTTAGTGACTAACTTTGTACTTTTATATCACAATATATGTTTATAGGTACCATTGACACCTGCAGCAGAAAGCGAGCTGGCTGCTAGTCGTGGTCCGAGCGGCTCATTGTTGGCTTACAAGCCTGGAGAGACAGCGAAGGCGGCCAAAGAACAGAATGCTGAGCAAGCAGCGCAGGACTGGAAGTCCTTACTCGCATTGCCGAAGCAGCGTCGTTCTGTATCTCATTCTAATACGATTCGGTACCAGATCGAGTATAACCACCGGTTCCCCAGAGTCGTTTCCGCGAAAGACGTCAAGGGGTGTACGTTCAACATTCCTATTCAGTACATTGTACAGGCTGAGGACTACGAGCGCATCAGGGACGAGGACCGTGCGCAAGTCATGAACTTGAAAGAGAGCATGGCTTGGAACCCACACGGTTTTCAGAACACCTCCCTAGTGTACATTGTATGGGCGCGCTCTGGGGAGCACCTCACAAGCGCGGAGGAGTTTGACCCCAGTAAGGTGTACGACGGCGTATATCGTTTCGTGTGCTTCGGGCACCAACATAGCCTCACCGCTCGGCGGGAGCTTCACCAAGAACAACCAGATAACGAAGCTTTTCAGCAGATCGAGTGCAAATTGTATTTTAATCTACAGTCTGACATGGTCCGATTTTTGGCTGACGAGCAGAACACCGTCGACCAGAACGTGAAGGGCAAGTCGCACCAGCAAATCATAAAATCCATGCGAACTGGCATGCAGGTGATTTCTGAGAAAATAATGTAACTTATCCATCTTTGTCACTTGAAGCTCTTACTTACTTATATAAAGTAAAAGAATGTTACTAACCGTAATTTCTCGGCAAACCATGCAGGCATCGAAGGGCCCTCTCCACAAACTCTATTGGCATTGTGGCATCACGGAATGGGACGTTCAGGCCCAAGACTGGACGGAGGACGGCCTGGTGAAGCAATTGGAAAAGCACGATCCCAAGACTTTCAGGCTTCCAATGAATAGGAAGGAGGTCTACGAGAAGTTGTCGCAGGGGGACTGGGCCAATGTGAATGACTGGCAGCTTTTCGGGGGAGACGTTGCAAGTGGCAAATGGTTCCCGGTCTGGTACTTTTTGACATCGGCTCAGCAGTTTCAGATTAAGGCGGAGGTGTTGCAAATGAATCACATCTCCTACGCCAACGACTACGCAACGAATTGGTCGATGGCTACAGTGCGTCAGGACACTTGGGACCACATTGTTAGAATCATGCATGCGTACGGCGCGGGTATTCTGAAGGGGCAGACTAAGACCCCCACCAAGGGGTCGAGTAAGAAACGCAAGACCTGGACTCCGGAGAGTGAGATCGTTGACATGACTACCGAGACGTCTGGGGCGGAGGAGGCGTTGAAGGATGTAGGTGTCGACCTCAAGAAGAAGAAGTCGGGTAGCAAGGCCAGGTCTAGGCGTGTTCCTCGAAGCGCCGGTAACACGTTGAGTGTCGGTCAGCCGGCACAGCCTTTGCAGCAGGCAATCGTGAAGGAGAGCGAGAAGAAGGAGTTGAACATGTCCTTTTTCCAGACGATGCTCGGGTTTCACTCGGACGTGGAGGTTGATTACTTGAACGGCGCTCTGAAGAAAATTCTGACCACTGAGATCACCATCCCAGAGGCGATTGAAACCCTGAAGAGGTTCAAGGCCCAACGCAACGTTCAGGCCTGGATCGTGTCGCAATCTGGGGTGGAGAATTGGGATGCTTTTGAGAAGAAATACGGTGAGACTTGGGCTTGCCAGGAGGCCATCGAGCGATGCATCAAGGCGGTGAAACAAGGTAAAAGTGGGCGAGGGGGGAGTCAGCTCACGGTTCCCAAGGCCATCGTCCAATTCGTCGCAGACTGCAACACATGGCTTTCCCGGTGTCAGGCCGGAGAGGGAGACCTCGTCAAGTTGCCCGTCAACTACGTCTCCAATACAGTTAAGGTGTGCGTTCTTTCAACATAGATTCTTTGTTGTAATAGTCGTGCTCCTCATGTAGTTGCATGTTTTATTGCGCTAGCAATTTTGGGTCATTCAAATATTAACAAGCGGTTTGCGGTATAATAGGTGGCACTTCCCTCCCCCCTTGTGGAGGATGGTAAGGAGGCACAGGTTGAGAAAGAGTACGAGTGGAAGGAGGTTCAAACCGGCTACATGGTCTACAAAGACGAGTTGACGAAACTCGAGCTTGTCCCGAAGATGAATTACGTGGGGACGATACTGGACGTTATTTACGACTTCGATACGGAGGTGTCAGAGCACGCGTTATCCGAGCCCGACCTGATCAAGTTCATAGATGCCTTTGCGGCGCTCACCACCTCGCCGGACTGGACAATATTGATATTTTGTGGGTTTGCTCAGCAGACCGGGTTCCTGAAGATCCTGGAGAGCAAATGCAACGGTGGGGCCCAGCGCATATGGTGGCGCAAGGAGAACCAGGATGTAGGTGCCAACCAAAAAATCCGGTACAATGTCCTCGAAGCGGCTGTCATCGGGTTCCAAATGGCGGACCACGAGTCCGGGGAAAAATCCACTCGCAAACCATGGATGTGCGACTTCGACTTCTCGTCGAAGGATGCGGAGGCGGGCTCGAGGGCGAATGTGTTGGAGGGGTATTCTGTCGTCAAGCAACCCTATCGAGACGATGGGAAAGTGGTATGCGCTCACCAGAAGCCCCAGCACCTGCTAATAGAGCTCATCAACTGCCACATGATGGGACCCGCACCTTTCGCCCGGTTAAACAACGATTCGTCACCCAACTGGATCTTGGATGCGGGGTGTGGGGTCGCGACGGCCACAATGGCAGCTCTCCGGTGCGGCTTGAACGCTGTCGCGTTCGACTCCGACCAAGACATGGTGAATGCAGCCAGTCAGCGGCTTGGGAACATTGCCGACGAGCCTGACGGCGATACGGAATGCATGTCACTCGAGGAAACGGCGAAGCTCAAAGAGGATGCACGCATAGAGGAGGAAAACCTCAAAAAGGCGAAAGAAATCGCCGAGTGCGCTAAGGGCATCGACGAGTTGGTTGGTGACGACGGTGAAGAACCCGCTGAAGATCCACCCGCTGAAACCGGCACGGATTCTGGGCAACCCGAGGCAGGAGAAGGAGAGGAAGGAGAAGGCGGAGAAGAAGAGGGAGAAGGAGAGGCATGAGAAGGCGCACCAGGAGACAGCGATCCCCCCGCACCTACCGACGACGCACCAGCCGAGTAAATAGTGCACGCCGTGCCAAATGCCTGTCTTGAACCTGGAATGAACGCAGATACCGCGTAGACTGTGGTCGCAGTGCTAACAGCTAGTCCTGAACATTAATAAACACATGTACAAAATGAAATTAGTCACTGCATCATATTTTGTATCGTGTTTACCACATTGAATGCTTGCATATGCTTGTGAATTTATTATAAGCACTCATACGTACGTATCCGAGCAGATACCGCGTAGACTGTGGTCGCAGTGCTAACAGCTAGTCCTGAAAATTAATAAAACACATGTACAAAATGAAATTAGTCACCGCATCATATTTTGTATCGTGTTTACCACATTGAATGCTTGCATGTGCTTGTGAATTTATTATAAGCACTCATACGTACGTATCTATTAGCCTCACCGGCACCCGCGTTTATACGTGCGTCTCGCGTCTCGTCGGAAAATACGTTATTTTCGTACGCCTTGGAATTATTTAGCTATCTATAATTAAATTGAAAAATGACATTCCATAATGTCGTTTTCATCGAATAGCGTGTTCGACAGAGAAATGGTGCCGGTAGTGTTGCTGCCGTGAGAAAAGTACCAATTGACGGTTTCCGTACACCACCACGTGGAGCGGGTGGCGGGACGGCATCATGCAAGTCCTCGCCGTCGGACTCCGAGTCGGCCACGCTAGCTGAATCATGCGTGGAAGAAATGTACGGAGGCAGGGGGGTAAAGGAATTATTAGCAGAAACCTCTGGCTCGGGCTCGAAGAAGCCCAACTTCACAGACATGTTGTCCATGAAAGACTGTCCGAAGGGCGGCTCGTCGTCGATGTACTGCTTGGGGTAAAGTACCACGTCCTCGTCGGTCTCGGTCGCCACTTCCGGCTGAGGCTCCACGACGGCATCGTCGATCACGGCGGGCGTGGCCGAGCCGAAGTGGACCATGGGGAAGTGCTGCGACTCGGACTCAGCACCACCACCTGCTTGAGCTCGCGGAGAGCCGTGCGTGCCTCGTGCACGCGGGTAGCAAGGAGAGAGGGTTGGGAGGGCGTTAATCCTGCGTACTGCGCCCGAAGGCCCACGTCAATGTGCTCGGTCGGAGAACGTGAAAGGCTCCTCGTCCCGCCGAACCAAGGGGTGATCATGTTGAGCAAAAAGTCGAGCAAAGGCCGTGTCGTCCTCAGCGTCCACGAGGCCATCGGCGTCGTCGGCTTGCTCAATTACGCACTTGTCGCACTCGATGTCGGCGGTGGGACAATTGGCGGAGTCATGCCAAAAGCCTGGAGGGCAACGGACACACTCCGGCACAAAGGCCTTGGAGACGACGTGAAGAAAGGAGACGGAGTGCATGCCGAAGTGTTTGTTGTCGCGGCGCCCATGTTGCTGTTGCCAATTGCCGCCCTTGGCGAGGGGCGAAGCGGCAAAGCGGTGTTGTCGTCGACGTCCGTGAAACTTCCCATCTCCTCGAAGGTCCTGACGGTCACGCCAGGAGGAAGGGGGAAAGTGCACACCTAGCTTGCCCGTAGGCTTGCCCGCAGGCTTGCCCGTAGGCGGAGCCGGCCAGCGTGTTGTAGTCGACTCTTCGTTCGCATTCTCGTCGGAGAGCGAGGCAAGGACTTTGTTGGCGGCGTCGATGTGGAATTGAAAGTCCTTGATGAGGGTCTTGACGTCGACGTCTGACGGTAGGCCAGAGTAAAGAACATTGGACTTGTCAACGAAGGGCACGATCGTGCTGCCGTGATGCGGCCGGCGTCCGCTTCCCAAACCTCAAGGATGTGCGCGAAGATGTCCTCGAGCTCGATCTTGGCCAACTCAACGTCCAAACGAAGCGGTGTGATGACCTTGTCGTAGAAGTCGGTGTCGAGGGAGGTCAGCGACTGCTTCTTGGCCATCATGTCGTCCAGAGGCCCAGAAGCTCCGTTGCTAATCGCAGTCAGACAGGCGTCAAAATCTTGAATCAGTGGGTCGGCGGGGTCCTTCTTGGTGTCGAAGAAAATAGAGCAAAGCTCCTCGTAGTGCCCAAGAGGTCGAACCACACGAGGAATTAACCTCTTGGTGACCTCGAAAATAGCACGCTTGCCATCCCGAGGTGAAGCCCGTCCCGATGCTTCCACCCAACGTCGTGCCGTCGAATGTGGTGATGTCAACGATGTCAAAGTCGAAAAGAGGATACCATTGTAGATGGCGTTCACCTCTTTGGTCGCATCTGGAGCGGTGTTGTTGGGGTCCTTCTGCTCGAACGCGTGCTGTAAAGACTTGACGATAGACGTCCATAGAGTGTTGCGGTTGGTTTCATTTCCACGAAAGACGAAAGGTGTCGTCCTTGGAGCCCAAGGCGTCGCGAGAAATTCTCTTGATAATGTCGATGTCCCAGGATAGATGAATTTAAAACCGCAGTAGCGCGAGTCCAATCCGGAGCGGTGAGGGCAACTCCGGGCGAATTCGGCGTCGGTCTGTAACGAGACCCGACGTCTCGTGAAAAATGGTGTCTAGGCGAATACGATTGTGAGCCCCCAAGGGAGGCGTAACGTGAGAAGATACACTCATGATGAAAATCCTGTAGGTGGTAGCGTCGGGGTAGAGGGGCGATGTCGGAGAATACGGGAAGCGATGAGTTGAGAGCGCAGAATCGCAGTCCCAGAACGGATATATAAGGAAGCCGTAACTGTGAAATTGTAAAGATCGGAACGCGTCGGCCAAGGAATATATATCACGACAAAAATTTATCAAGTTCCAGTCGAATGAAAGCCAGCGCGGACAATACAAATAATCCCAGGTATAGGCGCACGCTGCAGCGAGTCCAAAAATAATCAGGGCAGAAGTCCTCTCTTGGCTACTGCCCGACGGTTCGGTCCTATGACAAGGACCGTAGTGAATTCGGGCTAGCAAGTGCGTTTTTTAGATATACTTGATATATGAGTGCTTGGGCATCACTTTTAGGTGTCAAAGAATTTATCTTGAACGTGGTTTGGGCATGTGGGGAGATGGTGGAACTAGTGGGGGTAGCATCGCTTGAAATTAATTAAAATGACCGGTCCTATCACAAGGACCGGAAAGGGCGGAGCTTCGTTCACTCACCAAATGGCTTTAGAATGCGTATAGCGCCCAAACCTAACATATTTGGGACCTGTTTATGATATATATAATTAGCGCTACCTTGGAAACCCATAATATGCCCGCAAATATAGCTCACTAAGTCCACACATAGAAGAAATATGAGAATTCCTGAAAATCGGTGATAAAAAACCCCGCACCTCTTTAACTTTACCGATGCATACAAGTCATATCAGCCCGTCTTTCAGTTATGTAAAGCGTTCAAAAATTCATCATATATATCTGGAGTAAGACTTTTACGTGCATGATGAAAATTCTAGTATATCCTCACTCGTATTTGCACATCAAGGGCAGATTCCCTTCTAGAAATAAGGTGTGAAATTTAGCAAAAAGATAGGGTTTCAACCCCAAACCCAAACTTCAAGGTGTATATATGAACCAATATGTCTCGAAAACGTGCACAATCTTTTGCGCATGATTGGATATTATGTTAGGGTTCAAATTGGTAGGTTGACAAGCTTGTCAGACGCCAAATTCGATTGGATAAAAATTATGAAAAGATCAGAGGTATTTATCACCGTCCTTCAAGAGTTGCAACCCAAAAATGGTAGGGTGCCTTGTACAAATGCATTGGATATATGCATTATATGACGATGTAAGGTACGTGGCGCAAAGTGGCACTACGTTTAGGTCCTAAGGGTACTACGATACGGAAGATAGGGTCTCCGACCGTCAAGAAAACGCCCCAAAAAATTCCCGAAGCTCCGGTCCTTGTGATAGGACCGGACGCGATTTCCGGTCCTATGACAAGGACCGTCGGGCAGTAGCCACTCTGGAAGCCTTTCGGCCAGTTTTCGAGAAAACATTTGTTTTTTTTCTGTTGTTTTGACATCTTTTTGCATACTTAAGGGTCAAAATTCTTTCGGCCAATCTTCGGCCAAACCCTCTTTTTGGGAGACTCTCTCGGCCAGGGGCCGGTCAATCGCGCGACAGGACTTCTCCCCTGAAAATAATCCGTCCGTAACTGGCTCTCAACCGCAACTGCGAAACATCACGACATCAGATTGGGCCCCCAACGCCCCACCAAGCGGAGCGGCTTAGCCACTTATGTGATCAAAAGTAGTGGAAGGTGCCTGGCGCACCATAACCTGTTAGATATATGGTGATAACTATATATTGATAAACAGTCAGAATGCTTTCACTTAAGATAACACAAGAAGTCAGTTATATTAACCAAAGCTCGGCTTAAGCCGGAAACCCTAAACCTGTGACACCCGTAATGTACAGAGTACTAGTACAGACATAGGATTGTGACACGCACACGGCGTGACACATCCAGCGACGATCGAGCGGCAAAACTGAACTCTCAGGGTTTTCGAGTAAGTCAACCCTGCATCGCACGGCTCTCGTCCCTAAGTGCGTCTTGTAGTCGCCGCGGCAAACATTGGGCGTGGCATCCCCTTAGTTTATACCCCTTGATTTTACCGTCCACGTGAGTATTACCAATCGGGAAAAGTTCCCCTCGATTGGCCCGTCTCGCTCTCCGTGAAAAATGGATGCCACAAAAAATTATAAGCGTCGCCAATCTAGAAATTCAATCTACAATCTTGAATCTAGACGAAACAATCCTCTTTTTACTCTAACTCTTTAGCGGAACCCGACACACGGTACTCGGAACTCTCGGATTCTTTTCGGGGGGGGGGTGCGGGCCACTGCGTGGACCCCCTGGGAGCCCGGCGGAAGGCGGACTCGGGGGGTAGGTCACGGAGACACAGACTTCCCCCCCCCTGGGGGAGGGAGCCCTGGTCTTTCTGTCACCCCTCGACCTCAAGTGCCAAGTCAGCTCCGCCTGTCATCGGTGGTGGGGAAAATAAAACCCCTGTATTTTATTTTCATGTATCTTAGACTGCGAATCACCCGAGCATCTCGTCCCAGCTTCACAGAGTTTGTGGAGACTGTAAAAACACGCATATAACCCACCGTTGTCCGTTATATCCACCGTTTATTTCACCGTCTCTGTAGGGGAGGGGTCGTGGTGACCGCCCAAGAGCCGAAAGCGGACCTCTCCATCTGGGGTGGAGTCGTGGACCACCTAGCCCTAGGCTATCTAAAAATAAGGGAGGAATGGGGGGACTAGGAGGGGGGAGGATGAGAGGCTTGAGAGGACGGGTGACGCGGAAACGAGGGCGGCGGGGAAGGAGGACATGGGGGCATGTGGAAGGGGCCGCTCCTCACCCAATCGCGACATCGCGACACCGCACCGGGTCCTTCGTCCTATTGGTAAAAGCTAGTGCAAGATGAAGATCGCAGTTTTGAAAAGGTTTTCCTCCAACCGCACGCCCCGTACTTTTAAGTATGTTTAAGATTATTTTCGGTCGTCGACATGCGTTGGGCACACTCCTGTTCAACTGTATAAGTGTCTGATAGCCAAACCTTGCCGTCCTCGTCGGGCAGCTGTTTTCCACGAAAATAAGCTGCGACCTGTGCTGAGTGGACAACCTCCAATTCCAAATCAATTGCGAACAGTGTAGCTGCAGAACATTCTACAGTTACTTTCGGTTTCACGACACTTCTCTCGTTTCACTGCAATGCTTGAATTCGACGGAGTCACCTGAAGCCAAACTTTAGCGACTTTGTTTGCCGCTGCCGCCAGAACATCTGAAGTACACATAGCTGAACGACAGTTTTGAGTTTGCCAACAGCGTATTTTGGTTTGTCATTTGGTTTTAAGCGTGTAAAACGTCGCCGTGGTTTACGTGCACTTGAAGCTTGGCGTTTCCGTTAAAGTGGCAGCATTTTATATAGGTCGATTAAAGGTTTTAGGATTACTCCTGGTGAGCTCTTATTTCGAGTTACACAGTTGACTTTTATTGTAGCACCGTAGAGATATCAAGTGGCAGCGTCCACTTCACGTCCATGTTGTCCACGTGCTGGCATACATCACAACGTAGGATTCGGGTGGTTACCTGGATAAAAACCATCTTCTGATATGATTTCCAGCACTGTGATGGTACGATGCGACGTGCAGCTGTGATATGCATTTGCACTGTCAACAGTCCAGGTTACTCCGTTTTCTTCCAGGGAACAATGTCCTTGATTTGAAATTTAATAGGATGCTGCACGTGCTCGCGGTATACATATATGTAACCGGTTTCCACACTTTATTTTCAGGATGAACTCCCAAACTCTCAGGCTTTGGCAACGTTAGTTTTGCCAAACCTCAGCCACAAGTTCTGACGCGCAGGACTTTGAAGAGCTGGCCCAATGTCAACCTCTTGGAGAATAGACGAGTCTCGCCGTGGCGATCGATATGAGAAGCCAAGAGGGCCTGCCTATTATTATCCCGAATATCAACTTGTTCTGGATAGGTCGGCGTCACCGAAATGGTTTCTTCCTGCAAACCATGTTGTTGCTTCTCGTAACGTGCCTGCGGTCAGCATTCCTAGTCATCGCAATTCCTTGAATACAAACCGATTTGCCTCGCTACTGGTGCGCAATCTTATCATCTTTGTAGTACTCTGTCTGAAGGCTAGTTTTGTCAACTGCTTTTTTTCACAATCAAAGTGCAAAGACGATTGTTGGCAGTGCTTCGCAGCTAAACGTTAGCCTGCACGTGACCTTGTAACGTAGCACGTATGAACGATTCTGCTTCCATTTGTGATACAGCTTTTGGGATTCTACGAACGTCAGATCTAGTTTTTCCAGTTTTCAATTGGTGAAGCGCCTAGATTCACACGCACTTGACAGTGTCTTCGAATCGGTGCGCCAGACGACAGAGGAAACTGTGTTACCAAGGGCTTCCCTTTTGCTGTTCACAGTTGCAGTTTAGGGGTAAGTGATCTGATCGAATTTACGAAATTCGGACATACTGAAGTTACTTCAATATGTTTTGGTTTTTTATAGCGCACAGGGGCGTGTAGAGATGTCCTTGTCCAGAAGCAGTGCTCGCAACATGCTTTCAATCACCGGTAAGAACCCCAGTCGATGAAGAAGACGAGGTTGTGGCAGGCCCCCTGCCTTCAGGAAAAGGCAGCGGATTAGTCACGTCGCCCCTCCCTGGTAACGCGGGTTTGTCAAATCACCCCTCTCTGGCAGCGCGGGTTTGTCACGTCGCCCCTCCCCTGGCAGCCCGGGCGAGCCACGTCGCCCTCCCTGGCAGCTGGTTTTGTCCACAACTCTCCCCTAGCAGGGCGGGTTTGTCACGTTGCCCTCCCTGGTAGCGTTGGTTTACCACGTTGCCCCCCCTGGCAGGCGTGGTTTGCCGCCGCCCTCCTGGCAGCGGGTTTGTCACGCCGCCCCTCCCTGGCAGCGCGGGTTTGTCACGCCGCCCCTCCCTGGCAGCGTGGGTTTGGGCTCATTGCCGCCTTCCTCCCTGGCAGCGTGGGTTTGTCACGTCGCCCCTCTCTGGCAGCTGGCGTTTGGCTCACAAGCTGTTCTCCCGGCAGCAGCTGGTTTGTAACATGCGTTCTCCCTGGCATGGTCAATACGTCGCCCTCCCTGGGCAGCTGGCCTTATCACGTGCCCCTCCCTGGCAGCGCTGGTTTGTCGCATGTCGCCCCCACCCTGGTAGCTGGTTTGCGCCACGCGTCATCCCTGGCAGCGCGGGTTTGTTACGTCGCCCTCCTCAGCTGGTTAGAAAACACGTGGCGCCTCCCCAGCAAAGTGGTCACGTTGCCCCTCCCTGGCAGGGGCGGGTTTGTCACGCCCCTCCCTGCGGGTGCTGGCTTGGCCGACGCCTCCCAGCGTGGCTCGATCCCCCCCGCCTCCCGGTAGTTTGGTTTGTCACGCCGCTTGCCCCTCCCTGGGCAGCGGGTTTGTCACGCCGCCTCCCTGGCAGCGTGGAGCCTGAGTCACGACCCTCCCTGGGCAGCCGGGTTTATCACGTTGCTCCCTCCCTGCATGAGCCAGTCACGCCCGCCCTCCTGGGTGGTTTGAGGTCAGATCTGCTCTCCTTGGCAGCTTTGGCCTGTCACGTCGCCCCCTCCCTGGCAGCGCGGGTTTGTCACGTTGCCCCTCCCTGGCAGCGCGGGTTTGTCACGTCGCCCCTCCCTGGCAGCGCGGATTGAGGATGAGGGAACCCCCTGCCTTGGAGGTGCGACGACGCCCGTGGTATGGGGTGGATGCACGGATGCCGTTGAGTGAACCCCTTGCCTTGGAGGTTTGACAAAGCCCGTGGTATGGGGTGGATGCACGGATGCCGTTGAGAGAACCCCGTCTGGGAGGTGTGACAAAGCCCGTGGTATGGGGGTGAGTGCCTGAGCGCTGGAGAGAACTCTGCTCTGGAGGTGCACAAAGCCCGTGGTATGGGGTGGATGCAATGGGGAGCGCTGAAACCCCTGCCTGGAGGTGTGTGAAAAAGCCCGTGGTATGGGGTGGATGCACCTTATCGCTGAGGGAACCCTGTTTCTGGAGGTGACAATGCCCGTGGTATGGGGTGCAGACGGATGCTGTTGAGGGAACCCCTGCCTTGGAGGTGTGGATGTGTTCGTGGTATGAAGTAGACGCACGACGCTCAAGTAAAGTGAACCCCCTCCCTTGGAGGTGTGACAATGGCCGTACCTTGGGGTGGATGCACGGATGCCGTTGAGGGAACCCCTTTCCTTGGAGGTGTGACAATGCCCGTGATATGGGGTGGATGCACGGACGCCGTGAGCTAGCTGGTTTGTTAGAACTGGCACAAAACCCATCCTTGGGGGTAGAGGCGAGGATGCAGCGGACAAGCACTTTCCTTGGAGATGGCTCAAAGCCCCCGCTGTGTTGAGGAAACAATGGCGTCCATGGTTATGATGTTTTCTTCTCGCTGGCTGTTATGCTTTCCTCAGCAGGAACAAAACTGATGTGGTCTTGCACAACTTGCCGGCCATTGACAAGCGCGCGCCTTGGAGCTCTCCCGGCTGCGCCCGCAGTGAACGTGATTGCCGCTCTGAAATATCGACTCCAACAAAGAGGCCAGGAACAGACCCAGGACTGTTCTCTAAAAGAAGTGCAGCGCGAGTTATTCGGACTCCGGATGAACTGATAGCCACGTCTAATCACTGTTGGCCCGACGGGGAGCCTGTTAATTCAGGTATGTGAGATTCCTCCCGTCACTGGTGGTCTGCCGGGAAACTTTCATAATGATCTGTCGCATAATGTATTATGGAATCAAGCAACAGAGAGTGACAACAGGAAACTTCTATAATGGGCGCCTGATCAATTTTAGACTTTGCATTTCAGTCCGGTTTAGTCCGTGTGGCGTGAGTGTGCCTGAACCCGCTGCACACAGGTGGGAAAATGAGTACCCAACCTGGAGTCCTCATA
>LGRX02014660.1:0-12315 GCA_001247695.2 Cymbomonas tetramitiformis | reverse complement strand
CAGTGGACACCGCCCTTCCGCATGCGTAAACATTCAGTTAACACCGCCCTTCCGCATGCGCAAACATTCAGTGAACACCGTCCTTCCGCATGCTGGTAAGGCTGACAGAGGGGTCTCGAGGATCTGAGCAAGAGGTGCGAGCCAGATGAGCTGGGGAAGCCAGGTGCATTGCCATCCACCTGCCCTGCTGCGCAAAGTGTGTGTGGAGAGATGTGGGAAGATGCTGGAGCGCATCACGGATACGAAAGGGCAGAAAACTACCGGCTGAAAGATGTCGCAAATCACAGCTTCCTCCGCGAAGGTGTCTCCAGGCCCAAGCGTGAAATATGTAGTGTCGTTGCCAATTTGACATTCTAAGTTCCCCTCGACCACGATATACAGGGCATCGGGCTGCGATGCCATGGTGACAATGATAGCATCGGGGAAGAGAAAGTCCATCGAGACGGTGGACGTCACCTGTCCATCGTGCAAGGAACGGGCTGCCCCTTCAAGCGGCTTGGTACATACGTGCACCAGACATCGCGTCTGAGGAGCTCCTGCCCCTCTCGATGCCGTGCATACGGAACAACCAGGTGAGGTCGACATCATATGATATGTGCGAGTTGGGCTGCCCAGCCACCAATCTACGTGCGCCTCGGGCGTAGGCGCGGTCTGCTCTGGCGTCAGGTCCTAAACTTCGCATGCAGGACACATCGCAGCGCAGCGGCTCGGAGCTGAGTGGCGCCCAGTCTTTGCCTGAACCTGCTCTCAGGCAGCAAGAAGTGCCTCCTGCTCGGGCGCAAGTATTGCACCTATCAGCAGGTTGGCAAGCAAATCTGACACCGAGTTTAGCAGGAAAGGTAGGATTCAAACTTCAACAGAAACCGAAGAACGTCTGAGGGTATGCAATCTCTGAGGCTGTGCTCGGTGCATGTGGCAACAAGGTGTCAGCACTGATTTGCACATCTTTTGCCTGAGGTAGGATGCTCAGGCAGGCGACCTCGTCACACAGGAGGACCAGAGCGCCAATGAGGCAAACGTTGCTGCAGGCACCTGGTCTATGAAGCTTCCCCCACAACCTTCGAATGTGTAGCAGTTATAAAGATACGTTCGATACAAGTGCTGGAGAATTTGAACACGGATGAAAGGGGGTAGCAGTTTTAGGGCATCGTCGTTCTCATCTCGCATGTCATATGACAGCTGAGCAACGTGCCACGACCATCACCAAGCCCATCCCCAACCTCTCAAGACGGTGAGGGCACGAACGTGAAACAACACCAGGTCCCGGGCCGTGCCGCCCGGTACCTCTTGAGTGGAGTATTCCAAAGCGGGTCGCGAGGGGTGTGCGTCGCAGCACAGTCATCTCAGGATAGAAAGCGAGGAACATTCGATTACAATACAAGTTCGGGCAGCTTCAGGTACCTCTGGACAGTCTGAGGCCTCCACACCCACTCATATGGACCCACCCTGATCAAAGCTGTGGGTTTGCCAAGTGTCTAGTATATCGAAGGGCAGCAAAAGCTGAAAGACTTCCTATGAGAAATACCTGCATATGTGACAGTGCATTGTGCTGGATTGTGTCCGGAATTTTCTTCCTCATTAGAAACTCGGTGAGGAAGGTGAGCTGCGAACGGTGCTCCGCTGTTTCAGCATCCTGTTTTGTCGCGATTAAAGTCACATTACCCACGATGTATGCGGAAACACCCATGTTCACCAACATCACGAACACTGTAAACAGCTTCTCCTCATTATTGACGGGACTGACGTCACCTGCAGCACATCTCAGAAAGAAGGACGTCAGCGTTTTCCCAGCGCAGATGAGACTCAACAATATTGAGCCCCTCCGTCCGTTGAAATGATCAGCAGCAGCAGGACGCGTCTATTTCTATACCGATTGCAGTACTGAGTCGAGGGATGCGTACCGTAGCCCACAGTTGTCAACGTGGTAAAGGCCCAGTATAGGCTGGCAATGTACTGCGTGTTGACAGCATCGTTTTCTAGGGAAGGGTGCATCATTCCAACCCAAGTGTCCTCGGTGAAGTGTTCCTTTTTCGCGAGCAAGAAGAAGAAGCAGGCGGCCCAGTGTCCGATCAAGAAGACAAGTGTCAAAAACCTGCGACATAGATTACCGAGTAAGAGGCCCGTTGGAACAAAGATGTGAAAGTGGAGCTCACAGCTTTTGCCAGCTTTCAGGGAAGCCGCAAACAACATCGACAGACACAGAAAACACATCGCTGCCATAAGAAAGTGATCGTGATTCAAGCTGGGTTGCTGTGGTCTAGAGAGAGGACAGAGAGCTTATACTGGGAAGATAGCACGCACTTAAAGAAGATGACAGAATAGTAGCTGAAGCGGAAATCAGATTCCAAACCCTTGAAGAACTGGCCAGGCCAAATCCCTCCACATCACATCTCAGCCGCTTTCTGAGAGAACCTCCTATACCCTGGCGACTTTTCGCACGCGTAAGCGTGCCGTTCAAGTAGTAGTCCGAAAAGGCAAAATGCAAAAAGGCAAGCTTGGCTTGATGAGTATGGAAAACGGACGAAGCGCGGAACGGTTCCACAGGAGGATCCAGTCAACCGAACGGCAGATAGGGCTGCCAAGGACTTTCACTAGAACAACGGATGCGGACTGAAGGTGCCTCGACTACCGTGGAACCCGGTAATTCATCCATAATCATGTGTAAAGTTCAAGCAACTGGAAATGGTTTGGAAAGTTTGAAAAAAGGGATGGTTATATCCGCTTTGATTCTGCTCACTATGTGAAGAAATCCTCAGTGCTCTCGGTTAAATTTGCACGCCCACCTGATATAAACGATTTAAACGCATTAAACGGAAGAGCCCGAGTAAGTCTCCATCCAGTCCCACTAATTGGTAAGCCTGAGATGGAATGCTACCAACCAGGTCCACCCAAAACTTCATCTTCAAGTAGTTACCGCTTATAACCCACGGATTCGTCTGCAGCGTTCCTGAGGGCCCAATTCCACCCACAGCACAGGAAGCACCGACAGCCGAGAGTGAGATGGCAGGCCGTGGCAAGGCGATAAGCTGCAGCTCTTGGGTTTCGGCTGGCGATATGAGCGAAGCTTAGAAGGGTTACTGCTCCTTAAAATATTGAACAACAGGAAGAAGAAAACAGCAAGGTCTGGTCAGCAAACTAAAAAGCTTCACACTCAGCGCCTTCCCTGTCAAACGGTCACGCAACACGTGCGGCCTCGTAAGTCCTCAACGGTCGGAACTGAGTGCCTTCTGCGCATCAACACAACCTCAGGCGAAAGGTACTGGAGCTGGTATGCGTGCTGTGATGCGTATGTCTGCAAAAGTGATACACATGCATACCATGTTCATAATAACCAATTCGGAAGTTCACGATCAGGTCAATACAGAACAGAAAGTCCATGCCGTTATCAATCCCTGCGGACAGTGCAACAAACGCACGCGCCAAGGAACTGAGGCCAACCGTGTCGAGGAGAACATTCAACCAAGTGCCTTCGAAAAGTAACCATGCCGATAAAACCGCGGTCGGGAAAATCACACTCTGGCAAACCGTACGGGAGCGCTGCGACCGCCTCCAGATCCGTCCCGCTGGACCCAACAGTGCGATCCATCCCCACCTTGGCGTGCGCAGACCGCACGGGACCGCCTAGACTGGCCTCTTCAGGCCCATCGCACGGACAGGTGGACGGAGCATGTCCCCAGGATGCCACATATCCCAGGGACTGCCCGTCAACGGCTCACGGCTCAGGAAAGTCCTCAGACATGCTTGGTGTGCAAATTAATGAGATAACAGCTTAATAACGAATACTTCAATACTTGCGCAACGCAAGAGTTGGAGCAGAAAAGAAGTCTGTCACAACTGCCTTCTTGTCTCACCCTTGTCTTTGACATTCGAGGGCACTCGGTCAGACGAGAGCGAGAAAACCTGCCGGCGTGCACAACTTGGAGAGGGCACCGTTGCGATTTCTAGGTAGCCTTACGGTAAAGTAGACCTGAAAAGAGTACGAAAACACGTCCGACGTGCAATTTTCCCGAACAGCCAGCACGGAAGGACAGATGGCACGGAAGAAGCGACGAACCCTCAAGTGGTCCATATTCATCACTCGTCTTGAAAGCCAACGAGAACGGAGTCATGAAGGCCACGTACACC
The DNA here is from genome assembly GCA_001247695.2 of Cymbomonas tetramitiformis. Taxonomy (NCBI): domain Eukaryota; kingdom Viridiplantae; phylum Chlorophyta; class Pyramimonadophyceae; order Pyramimonadales; family Pyramimonadaceae; genus Cymbomonas; species Cymbomonas tetramitiformis. Next base: position 8,190 of record LGRX02014660.1, on the reverse strand, counting down.
ACCAAAAACATGGACACTTGCCACCACCTCTGCGGAGCCAGCCGGAAGAGCCATGGCTTAAGTTTTTTGTACCAGCAAGGAAGGAAATTCGTCGAACAGCAAGGATGGATAGGGAAAGCGAATTGGAGATCTCAGATTGGCGAGCAGGACAGGAAGGACATCGAAGGGATGCCAACTTCTTGTTTTCTTACTTAGCGCTCGCCGACCAAACAGAAACGCCATGCGCGAGGAAACGGGCAAAATATGCAGGAAGGTGCTAGATTTGAAAATAGCACTAGGGAGGAAGAGGAAGAAGAAGCACGAGTTCTGAAGCGACTTTGACCACGAAAACAGAGCGAGTATCGACGTGAACACGGGAACTTACTATATACAGCGAACTCTCGGGATGAATGCACCAATGCGGCGAGTCTGCCGCAAAAACGTAGAACTCCATTCCCAAGAATATGGTTCGTTTGCACTTGCCAGTGCGTCTATTGCTCAAGCTCTTCTTCGCTTTCTTTTTACCTGCTTTGAAATGAGGAGTGAGAGGCGGCCACTACCAGTTTCTCAAAACGAAGAGTTTGTACGAAGGGCAGAACAGAGCAGCGCTTGTCGTGAACCGGCGAGTTGCGACGCGGTCACCAAGAACGACACCCAAGTGTGACGAATGCACGTTGATGGGGACGGACCCAAGAGTGCGCGGAACTTGTCGACCCCCTGGTGAGTTAACTTTGCGACCCTGTTGCGTTTGATTGTGTCTTCCGCGTAAGAAAACGCCAATCCGGACAACCGTCGTGTTCCTGTTGGGACATCCCCGATTCTCAGATTCTACAGCTTGTGCACCTTCACGACCAACACGTAAGAGCCAAATATGCAAGAGACTTTCAAGAAGTGCTGAAGCAGGTGCTTGTCCACGCTTACGAAGCAGCCGTGGAGTCAATTTCGCTTGATTTGAAATGTCAAAAGTGTGTAAGGGAGTTACGTTTAACCAGCGAGTCTCGCTTCTTCCTTGATTTCCTCTTTCGAGTCGAGACGACATCCCCTTCAATGACGATCTTTTTTACCACTCCTGCTTCGGCGTTGATTTCACCGACTCCGCGGTTTTCCTCCTCGCTGATTGGTTGACCCTTGCTGTCGAGCTGGACAACGTGGTCTTGTATTGTGACTAATCCGGGAAGGCCGTTGAGGCTCTCTGATTCTTGAAACGTTCTTGCTCGAGTGAGTCGTGCAGAGTCAGAGTGAGATAGGGCTCTGGCAGCCATGTTTGCTTTCAGAGGATGAGCACCAAGCTGGCGGTCCTTAACGTGACAAGATCACCCTCCTGAACTTCATGTCACCATCGTTGGGTCCTTGTAGAGACCCTAGGCATCTCCATTGTACAACAGTTGTTAAGTATGTCTTCGAACCAGACCAAGACACAGCGCGGAACTCTGTTCACCTCCCAGGGTTCGCTGAATAGTAGAGTTTGTCGCTTGGTGTATGCGTTGCAGTTGACGAGCGTACTGTATGCTGATTAAAATCGATGAAGCTATCCTAAGAGCTATTCAAAGGCGTGTGCAGACATCCTGCCTCCGTAGGTTCTGAATACTTAGAGCACGGCTCTTGGAAACAAGCCTGAAATGAAACCACAAAACTTGGTGTATCCATAGATTACCCAAGTGCGTTTCGCGCTCAAATTGCGAGAAGAGAAAAATAACATATCTTCTTAAATCACACTACAGCGGTGGGCGTAATTGGAACCACACGCCATTAAGGAAGGCACAAAGTCAAGATGCGCTCAGAATTTGCTGAGCGTATCAACTCATTCCCACACCACGACCTGCTTCGACTGGATTCCTTAACCACACCGTGTTGTGTCCACAGCGTCAGTAAGCTTGCAACTGTAGATCAAGTGATTGTTATCATTTTGCAAGTGGTGAGGACGCGTAAGTCTCACTTGGCAAGGGCATAAATCTGCTTACGACCCACCTACACAAAACTTATACTGATATTACCTCAATCAAAAATGCTTGTTGCACATTTGACGTTCGCGGTTCCGTTGCGCTTGGCCTTGCGTTACGTTCGGTTGCTCCACGACGACAGCACACTGCACAGCGACATTCGAGCGTCACATGCGACATGGTGATGGTGTCGCCTAGTCGGTCTTTACAACGGTTAGATGTATGTTTCTTTAGCATCGTAACCGTCAAAAATAGGAAATTGCAATTCACTTTGGTCAAGTTCGAAGTTGGATGCCTTGCATACACAGGGACAGGCCAGTGACAGGCCCGGCCCGGCCCCTCTCGTCTGGGTTTTCGTTTTATAGATTTATACTATTTTGTATTTCATTGATGTATAATTATAATATATGTCATTTTTATCTGTGTTTTTGCGGGGGGCTGTTTTCTGATGTGTCACATGTTGTTTCACTAAACGCAAAACCGAAAACGGTAAACGAGTGACACTGTGTCACTGTATCTGTAGTCAAAAGTCAAAGTGAACCGGATGGAGGCAAGGCCAAGCTGAAGGGGCACGGGCACGGGCATAGGGCATTTGTCGTATTTGTCGTAGTTATACTATAAAGGGCATACCATTTACAATATTCTTATTATATGCCCTTTGAATCGTTGGATGGAGGAAGGAGGATGTATATGAATATTTGGACGGTTCAATTACAAACAATTTTTTTAATTTTTAATTTTCATTTTTTACTTTTCGTCATTTTTAAATTACGTGGAAATTTATGTGAGGGCACGTGATGCAGTGATGTTCTTCATCACGTGAAGGTTGAAATGGACCCAAATCACCCAAACGCGAAGTATCAAGTAAGGTATGCAAACATGCCAAGTGGTGTAGACGATTGACATTCGATTGTGACGCAGACGATTGGACAGATGCGATGCCACGTTCATAACTTCGCATCTGCGGAGAAGTCGAGATGGCCATGGGCGATGGCCATCAGTGCTCCTGAAATCCGACGTGGCACCGTGATGTGAAAGCAGATATGTGATATATATGTGAAAAATATATATGCTTGTCACTGACTGTGAAAATGCAGCGTGGTAGGGTTTCGGTTTCGTTCTCGGTAAAGTCAGAACCAGTGATGTCATGTCATGTCAGTGCCTACTGATGTGACAGTAGGTGACAACATCAACAGTAGGTGTGTCATACATCGTTTTGTCTCCATATACTATTTATCTTATACTAGGCGGATCGATCTCAAAAAGAGATCTCCACTAGGCCATCTGACCGTAGGATCATGTGCGCGACAGTGCTTCGCTTTTTGCATCCCAACATGCCATGCCATAACGCGTGGGTGGCGTCGCGGTAAATGTACGCGACTGCAGTGGCACTGTCATCGTTAGCGTCTGGCGATCGTGAGATCGGAAGTTCGTCTGTGTCGCCCGTTGGGATTCGCGCTTTGCTGCTGCTGATTAAGTAAGTAAGTAAGTAAGGTAATTTGGTCCGGTTCCAAATTATAAGGAGCAGAGGTCAAAAAATTTCGATGTAATCGCCGCAGTCATGATGACCCAAAAGGCTACATCGCGACCGTAAATATTCTGTCAGACTGTATCTGCACCATCAGATTCCGTATTCTGACAGGTGGGTAACTCGAAACCGACTAAATGTGCATAATGCCGTTTAATGTGCATGTACGCTTCCGGTCAAAGTTATGCTCAAGGTCAACTTTTCACGGCGGTTCGATCTATCCGAAGGGTTTCTTCTCGTTCGCAGGATTCCCGCCTGCTAACGAGAGCCCTAGGGTAGGGGTTCCCGCCCGATCGTTTCCGCCTTTCAATTTGGCGCATGATGCCTGAGATTTGATAGATTTCCTTCCGATGAATCTTTCAAACTAAAACTTTTCTCTCCGATATACTTCAAGTTTCACTCGAAAACATATCGTCAACGTTCCACTACGGTGGGTACGTTTATCGCTCAGGGTTCGCTTTGATCCACTGCATTATCCGCCTTGCAGTATGGCGCATCCAAAAGTGGATAAGATGTATGAAAAATATTCCGAAAGTGTTTCTCAAAGACGCACAAAAGTTTCGCTTAAACGAAACCCTTCTGGCCGTTTTGCGCTCAAAGAAACAGCAGATGAATCTGCTAGTTCTGAAGCGCCATCCCGGATGTGCCGCGGGGCTCGAACTTCGGCGGCGTGTGAACCAAATGACCAAATGAAACACAGATGCACACATACAGCGTTGAAAATATGTTTAAGTCGTTGTTATTACTATTTCTTAGCGTTCCCTTCGGCAGGATACCGAAGGGAATGCCGTTTTGCGGATGCCGGTTCCCGCTTCCACCACACGAAGCGGGGAATCCGGGATCTACTTCCAGTCACCGAATCTGTGCGGGGATGCTTCCTAGCGTTCATAATACCTTATATTAAACATTATTCGCTTCTAATATATCGCGAAGAGTTATCAATCTCTTCATTAATCTACCCTGCTGCACTAGGTTTTCACAGTGTAAAGCGCTTAAGAAGCGCGAACGGAAGCGGACAGATTCCAGAAAGATACCGGTGCGATTTCAATAACGGTTTAGATGTCCTTCCGATGTAATCTAACGGCTGTACGGAATTTGTAAACAATGAAAAATATAATTCGCATCTGAGGATTTTCATTACACTCTTAATACGCCGTACGGCAGTTTGCCAGAGTTCTCCATCATTATCTTCATCCACGAAAGCAGTCGGATCAAGAATTTGCTAAATCCATATCGTTTAAAGTAATTTATATTTCGGGTATATTCGATGCATCTTGAGTCAGAAGATGGTGTATAAAATGATGTTCATTACAAACGAAAAACGCCGTATGTCAGTAGGCTTAGTTACTGTACTGTCTGTCATCAGTAGGCCTCTTCGAAATCGACAGGAGAGGGCTCGGGCTCATCGGTAACTGACACTCAATTGATGACAGTAGGCGCAACAGTAGGTGACAACAGAGAGCCTACTGTCGATGACAGCAGGTTCTGTCAACGATCTGTCGTTTTTCAAACGTGTGCCAGATGGCGAGCGCAGGGCGAACTGGCAAGATTCGGCATCGGTAGTGTCCCGAACTGTGCTATATAAAGCGTTTTATATGTCGCGATATAAGCGCTTATGTTGGTGGTATTATAAGTGTGTGATATAAGCGCTTTATATGTCACCGACATAAGCGCTTATATCGTGATATAAGCGCTTATGGATATATAATAAAATACGCTTATATCCGAACCGCTGCCCCTTATGATTTGGAACCTGCCCAAATTACCTACCTTTGACCTTTATAATCTTCACCCAAACCAAATACCTTTGACCTTTATAATCTTCACCCAAACCAAATTACCTTACCTTACTTACCTTACCTTAATCAGCAGCAGCAGCAAAGCTCGAATCCCAACGGGCGATACAGTTGAATTTTCGATCTCACGATCGCCAGACGCTAACGATGACAGTGCCACAACAGTCGCGTGTATGTACCACGACGCCACCCACGCGTTATGGCATGGCATGCTGGGAAGCAAAAAGCAAAGTACTGTCGCGCACATGATCCTACGGTCAGATAATGTAATGGCGAAAATGATTTAAACATCGCATGGCCGACGCGATGTCCGGAAATCAGATAGATTCGCTTTAACATTGCATAGCAGACGCGAGGATCGAGAAATGTCAAATCATTAATGGACTGGCGGACTCGATGTTCATGTTCGGATCTCTCGAGTGCGCCACGTCGGCAAGATAAATAATCCCATCGACCGTCAGATGCGCCTAGTGGAGATCTTAATTTAAGATCGACCGGGCCTAGTGTATTACATGCAGCAGCAGCAGCAGCAGCAAAGCTCGAATCCCAACGGGCGACACAGTCGAATTAACGATCTCACGATCGCCAGGCGCTAACGATGAACGATGACACTGCCACTGCAGTCGCGTACATTTATCGCGACGCCACCCACGCGTTATGGCATGGCATGATGGGAAGCAAAAAGCAAAGCACTGTCGCGCACATGATCCTGCGGTCAGATGATGTAATGGCGATATCCATGTTAACATCGCATGGTGATTAATCGCGCTGTCCAAAAAGATCGACGCCTAGTGGAGATCGCATATTTGTGATCGACAGCGCCTAGACCTCTGACCTTTATAATCTTCACCCAAACCAAATTACCTTACTACCTCTGACCGTTATAATCTTCACCCAAACCAAATTACCTTACTTACTTACCTTTGACCTTTTTAATCTTCACCCAAACCAAATTACCTTACCTTACCTTACCTTACCTACCTTTGACCTTTATAATCTTCACCCAAACCAAATTACCTTACCTTACCTTACCTTACCTTAATCAGCAGCAGCAGCAGCAGCAAAGCTCGAATCCCAACGGGCGATACAGTCGAATGTTCCATCCCACGATCGCCAGACGCTAACGATGACAGTGCCACAACAGTCGCGTGTATGTACCACGACGCCACCCACGCGTTATGGCATGGCATGCTGGGAAGCAAAAAGCAAAGCACTGTCGCGCACATGATCCTACGGTCAGATAGTGTAATGGCGAAAATGATTTAAACATCGCATGGCCGACGCGATGTTCGGAAATCAGATAGATTCGCTTTAACATTGCAGAGCAGACGCGAGGATCGAGAAATGTCAAATCATTAATGGAATGGCAGACTCGATGTTCATGATCGGATCTCTCGAGTGCGCCACGTCGGCAAGATAAATAATCCCATCGACCGTCAGATGCGCCTAGTGGAGATCTTAATTTAAGATCGACCGGGCCTAGTGTATTACATGCAGCAGCAGCAGCAGCAGCAAAGCTCGAATCCCAACGGGCGATGCAGTCGAATTAACGATCTCACGATCGCCAGACGCCAACGATGACAGTGCCACAACAGTCGCGTACATTTATCGCGACGCCACCCACGCGTTATGGCATGGCATGATGGGAAGCAAAAAGCAAAGCACTTTCGCGCACATGATCCTGCGGTCATATGATGTAATGGCGATATCCATGTTAACATCGCATGGTGATTAATCGCGCTGTCCAAAAAGATCGACGCCTAGTGGAGATCGCATATTTGTGATCGACAGCGCCTAGTATCTTACCTTACTTACCTTAATCAGCAGCAGCAGCAAAGCTCGAATCCCAACGGGCGATACAGTTGAATTTTCGATCTCACGATCGCCAAACGCTAACGATGACAGTGCCACAACAGTCGCGTGTATGTACCACGACGCCACCCACGCGTTATGGCATGGCATGCTGGGAAGCAAAAAGCAAAGCATTGTCGCGCACATGATCCTACGGTCAGATAGTGTAATGGCGAAAATGATTTAAACATCGCATGGCCGACGCGATGTTCGGAAATCAGATAGATTCGCTTTAACATTGCATAGCAGACGCGAGGATCGAGAAATGTCAAATCATTAATGGAATGGCAGACTCGATGTTCATGTTCGGATCTCTCGAGTGCGCCACGTCGGCAAGATAAATAATCCCATCAACCGTCAGATGCGCCTAGTGGAGATCTTAATTTAAGATCGACCGGGCCTAGTACCTTACTTACTTAATCAGCAGCAGCAAAGCGCGAATCCCAACGGGCGACACAGACGAACTTCCGATCTCACGATCGCGAGACGCTAACGATGACAGTGCCACTGCAGTCGCGTACATTCACCGCGACGCCACCCACGCGTTATTGCATGGCATGTTGGGACGCAAAAAGCGAAGCACTGTCGCGCACATGATCTTACGGTCAGATGGCCTAGTGGAGATCTCCTTTTTGAGATCGATCCGCCTAGTATAATATATACCGCGCGATTCTGGGAGGTTTTGGGTGCGCTTATGTATATATCATTTGATACTAGGCTTGGTCGATCTCAATGTTTGAGATCTCCGCTAGGCCTGTTCACCTGTAGGCCATCTGAAATTCTGAATCTGATCGTTCGATCATCTCATCATTCGTTTATATTTTGTATTTATACAAAGAATCTGATGCAAACAGTGCAGCGATGAGTGAAATGAAAGACACAAACTCAAAGCGAAAGCGAAAGGTCAAACACAGTTTTTTAAAAACTGTAAACTCGGTTTATATAAAATCAGTTCGATCACGAGTTCATGACTGACAGATGACGCTCACATGACACAGTGTCGCCACAGTGTCATCATCCCGCTCTGCTATTCGCGGTTTGCTTGTTTAAGTAAGGTGAAGTAAGGTAAGGTAAGGTAAGGTAAGTCACGGAGAAA
>LGRX02014656.1:0-14551 GCA_001247695.2 Cymbomonas tetramitiformis | reverse complement strand
TCTGCGAGCGAGGCGGGAGTGCATTCAGCCCACGGGCCCAAGCGGTGACTCTGCGAGCGAGGCGGGAGTGCATTCAGCCCACGGGCCCAAGCGGTGACTCTGCGAGCGAGGCGGGATCGCGCGGCTCTAGAGCTTGATTGAAGAGCCCGTTGCGATGCGAAGCTCCTCGAAGAGCCCGGTGGAGAATATCTGGCGCTTGTGACGTGGCAGGCTTTAAATTGGTTTTACAGAGTTTTTAAATCTTCAGTTTTTTATTTCGCCGTTGCGGGGTTCCCCCACAAAAGGAGGCATGGACGTAATAGAACAGCCATCCCGGCATGGAAACGGACATTGCCGCATCGAAGATGATGCAGGATTAACGGCGGAGATTAGGAAATCAGCTTCCAGCGAAGTCCCACGGCCGTCACGGCATATCCAATCCTAGTGCCCAGGTTGAGAGCTTCCGGCCAATTATGGGCTCCTCGATTCGCCCCGTTCGAAGAACTATAGCACGGTGCCAAGAACTCGCCCGTCGTGAATCGAGGCCCAGATGAACATTCCAAAATGAAACGGCTGAAATCTAAGAGCTTCCGAATGGATCAGCCAATGAAAAAGCTGAAATCCCGAGCTGCCAGGTGGTCCAGCCGATGAAAAAGCTACGATCAGAAAGGCGTGTGAGGTCCAGGAGCCCACAATTGCGGATCACATACGCCGAACCGCTAGGTGTCTGCAGCGATGGGGCAGTGACACGGGCCAGGGGACGGGGTGAGGTGAGGATTCTCTTCGTGGCGGCATGATGACCTCGGGGGACAATGGCTGAGCACTCCTAGCCGCAGGGAGGCATGGGCAAATGTGTCGATGGGAAAGGGGTTCTCCACGGAGGGATTGCGAGAGGGGGCAGTCCGGGGAGACCGCAGGTACTCCCGGTGTACATGGGCGGGCACGGCACGGTGCGAGCTCGGGAGATACTGCAGGAATCCGTGGAGGACGTGCTGCGGGAGGTGCTGCCAGCCCACGACGCGCTGAGCGTGTGCAAGATGCACCGCCACGTGGCGGCGGCGACGGTGGATTCCTACGTGCAGCCGAAGAGCGTGATCCGGGAGGTGCGCAGCTACCTCAACACCTCCAAGCTGGACGGCAAGCCCCTCGTGGTGACCGGCGCACAGGGGTGCGGGAAGACGGCGCTGCTCGCTCACATCATAGCCAGGGAGGTGGAGACGTCGGACTTCAAGGTGGTGGCGCCCTTCTTCCTGCGCGGGACCCCAGGCGGCACCGACCTCGGGCATCTGGTGGACTCCCTCTCCCAGGAAATCTGCTCAGGTGCACCCCGCAACCGCCCTTCACCGCGCCGCGCGCAGTTGTGTACGCTACTAGAGCCCTCGAGAGATCTTCACCCTAACCCTGACCCTAACCCCGCGGCGTTGACAAACGACCCTCCACCTTGTTGTGGGCTGCGAGGCCCTCATGAGCGCAACCCTAACCCTAACCCGGCGGCGTTGAGAAACGGCCCTCCACCTTGTTGTGGGCTACGAGGCCCTCACAAGCGCAACCCTCGCCGGTACAGAGCGGGTCTAAGCGCTTTGTGGGAACACCCTAGATTTCACCCTGAACCCGGGCTTGGCTGCCGAAGACTTGAACGGGAGTGACAGGTGGCGGTGGGTCCCTCACGCGGCGTGACGCAGGGCTACCTACCCCCACGGAGAGGAGCCTGAAGCTGTTACGCAAGTTCCCAATCTTCGACCGGCTCCTGCAGGCGTTCATCCTCTGTGCGACGTTCCCGGACGTGAACGTGCTGGTGGTGGTGGACGGCCTCGAGGACATCTCCATCGACATGGCGATGCTGGCGCCCGAGGAGCAAGCCGAGCAGCGGCAGATGGAGGAGACAGGGAACGCTGTGGTGCTGCCGTTGATGCAGCTGGCGTGGTTGCCGATGCAGCTCCCTCCGAATGTGAAGATGGTGGTGTCCATGGTGGACGCCTCGGCCTCGCAGCTCACTCTGGAGTGGATCGAGGCCTTGGAGGAGTTCGAGTGCAAGCTGGTCACGATCTCCCACCTCAACAAGAGTCTGTACAAAGATGTGCGCCGCCGCTCCACCCCCTCTCGTCAGGGTCAGGGAGAAGGTGTCACGGCTGCGTCGGGTGTGACGGCTGCACCGTGACCTCGCAGTAGTGTCCGCCTGTTCAACGGGTTCAACACACCGCGATTTTGCATGGAAGGAATATCCCTTCCAGTCACCCCCCCATGCCAGATGGGACCCATCCACCCACTTGTGCGGCTTGTGCAGCAGTCATTGGGGTATGACATGTCTTGTTTGGTGAATGGTATCGCGTTTCAGCCCTTTCCCTGTTCCCGCACGCGTTTACAATTCTCCTGCAGTTGTGCGCCTTGCACTACTCGGCCGTATTGTATTGCGACCCTGCTCTGTCCCTTAACAGACGTGGGGTGGTATGGTCAAGCGAATTGCGGTCGGTGTGGCTCACGCCGCTCGGCGTCCCGCCGCAGGTGGTCGACTCGATGTTGCGCCGCAACGATACCCTGGACCTACAGGAGCGGCAGCAGTATATGGTCGTGTTCGAAGACCTGTGGGAGCACAAGCACCTGCGCAGCCCATTCGCCCTGAACCTGTTCATTCTGGAGATTGTCGGTCCAGGAGAGGAAGACGACTACATCGCCGAGCTCGTGCTGGCCGCCGGCAACCGGAGCCTGCTGCGGCGCGTGCTTCAGCGCCTCCTCTACGTCTTCGACTGGCTTCCCGCAAGCATGCCTGCGAACACCCTGCAGCTGCTGTGGGCGGCAGGGCCGCAGGGCATAGCGCCCGACGAGCTGCTGGATGTGGCGCGGCAGTTGTGCGAGGCGCCGCAGCTGCACCAACTTCACTGGCAGACTTTGTACCACGCCATGAACCGCCTCGGTGCGCCCCGACCGAATAGTCTTGGGGTGCCCACCTCAGAAAGGCTCGGTACAACTCAGACATCAGGGGCCTCGGGGCGGCTGCCTTACCTGCCACTGCCTTCCGAGGTCTGTCCGAGGCGACTTGACCCCCAAGCAATCTTCCGTGCCGCATCCATATAAACACCAGCTCACGCGGCAACGACATGCTTGTTGAAAGTGCTCATCCTCTCAGCGCCTCCGTGACGCTCTGCCACGTGTCGGGTATCGGGTACACTTCATTCGCATAGGGTTGGCGCTGCTCCGTATTTGCATGCCCGCCTCATCTGCTGGTGACTTTTTGCTGCCTGGCGCTTGCGTACAGTGGGGAGCTGCAGCTTGGCTCTGGAAGCTTCCCAAGATGCTCCCCGAGCGCTTACCGGGGGATCCAAGCAGCGTGGCAGGCCGCAGGGGAGGGGAGCTCGGAGAGGGTGATATGTACGGGAGCATGCGGGAGTTGGTGGGGCGCAGGGCTAGTGCGGCGTGCGGGTGGGATGGTTTGGCTGAGCTCGCGCATGATGCAAGACGCGGTGGCCTCAGAGTTCTTTACGGGGAAGCCGCCAGCGCAGCGCCAGGCGCACCGGGCACTGTTCCGCACCCTGGAGATGTTCTACATTGAGAAAGTGACAGCGCGGACGAAAATTGATATGGTAGACGCATCCAAGAGGATCAGGTAGGAATGTGTGGCCCAGGGCTAGAGAGGCTAGGGCTAGAGTGAGGAGGTAGATGAGATCAGGTGAAAGAACAACCTGCGTGTCTCATTCTCGTTCTCGTGGATAAGCTCAGATTAACAATTGCCCCGGGTGGCTCATTCTCGTCCTCGTCGCAGAGGCACTTAGGTGGCCCATTGAGGCTTAGGGAGTCCACTAGTAAACCCCGGAAAATCTGGATGAGTGATGTGAAGTGTGCGCTAAATCCTTTGATCCCTGGTGTGCGTACACAGTGCAGAGTCCAAAAGAGTCGGTCCAAGGATAAGCAACACCCCTTCTTCACTTATGTGCTCGGGGAAATCCGGATTAACTGTCCCCCCACTAATCGCACCACAGTGGATGACACTGTCCTGATGTTTTCCCACGGGCCATCGCAGATCAATGGGCGCTCTTACAGATTTGTGTTGTCCGAACGAGATGCTATAGGAAGAAATTACATATGTTTATATCTAGGGATAAGTCCACATCGGGGGCCTACATTTGATTTTAATCCACATCGGGGGCAGACATCTCATTGTAATTAACATCGGGGGCAAACACTTCATTTCAATCCACATCGGGGCAGACTCTTCATTTTAATCCACATCGGGTGTAGACATGTCATTTTAATCCAGATCGGGGGCAGACATTTGATTTTAATCCACATCAGGGGCAGACAAGCCTAAACGTTGCACATCGGGTGTAGACACGTCCTTTTAATCCACATCGGGGGTTGACATTTCATAGCATGCGTAGACACACGTAATGATATAATGTAAAGAAACGTAATTATGCAATTCCAAACGGTAGATATGTAACTCATACTACGATGAACATGTCTACCGGTTGGATTTGCGAAATAATGTTTTTTGGTGCGTCCAGCAGTAAAAAACTGATTTATTTCGCATTATTACATCGCAGTATCTACCGGTTGGATTTGCATCATTATGTTTCGTTTACATTATATCCTTATGTTGAAATGAAATGCTTATCCCCGATGTAGATTAAAATGACATGTCTACACCCGATGTAGATTAAAATGGAGTGTCTGCCCCCGATGTGGATTAAAATCAAATGTTGGCCCCCGATGTAGACTTATCCCTTATATCTATATATGTATATGCGAAAACCCTCCGTAAGGAAAGGGATGGGCACCTCAGGGAAAGAAACAGATGCAGGTTGAACATGAGCCTATGGAAGAAGGACATAGAGGCACGGGAATGTGCACCAGAGGAGATGAGAACGGCGGACTTCGACAATAGGACAGAGGAGATGAGAGCGTGGGAGCAATGGGAAAGGGAGCAGAAGAAGATAGCGGCCAAAGAGGCACGGAAGTGCATTACAGAACACGAGGCGAACCGGAAACAAAAAACGAGAATAAAAATGAGGGAAATGTACTGGAATAACATAAAGCATTACCATAAAAAGATATACAGGCAGGAGGTAGAGAACGGAAGTGCGCCGGCGGCAATAATACAGGCCATAGAAACCAGGCACGGGGAGTTGGTGGTTGGACAACAAAAGGTAGCACAGGCGATGGGGGAACACATGGCATGGTCGGCCCCCTACAAAATGCGGGAGCCAGAGCGAGGACTCGCGGGAACGCCACCATGGCTGGATAAGAAGTACAAGAACTATATGCAGAAAGACAAATGCGAGAGACCAGACCAGACGAAAATAAACCTGCGGGTTGATGAGGAGGCCTATAGACAGGCTATGAGAAAAATGAAAACCAACAAGGCGGCGGGACCCATGGGAATACAGAACGAGATATTGAAGCAGATGCCAGATAGATTCCACGAACAACTATGCGAGCTCATGCAGCTGATGTGGGAGAACAGACACACGCCATTGCCATGGAAGAAAGGGTACTTCTGTTTCCACCACAAGCAGGAAGATGTGACTCAGCAAAAGAACTACAGACCTATAGCGTTGCTTGACTGTTTGTTCAAACTATACACAGCGGTGCTCACAAAAATGCTGGCAGACTTCTGTGAAATAAATGGAATGCTCTCGCAGGCGCAGGAGGGCTCGAGGGAGAAGCATAACACGATGAGGCAGCTCACCAGAATAACGAATGCCATTGAAGACGCGAACCTTTCCAGGCAGGAGCTACATGCGACCTACATAGACTTCGAAAACGCGTATGGGTCAGTAGACCATGAGAAACTCATTGCGACGCTAAGGCACCTAGGGGTACCGACACAGCTTACGGAAGCCATAAAGGACATTCTAGGGGAAGAGGAGGGGGACTCCACACAAATGAGGGCGAAGGTAGGGGAACAGGTCTCGGAGGAAGTACCGATAAGGAGAGGGATTCTGCAGGGGGACAGCATGAGCCCGCTGCTTTATATACTGTACCTCGAGCCCCTGCTTAGATGGCTGGAGGTAGGAAACCATGGATACCGGCATAAGTACGTGACAGATGAGGAGCTCAGGGGAGAATTGCGAACCTCCTCAGGGGCGTTTGTGGATAACCTGATTATTCTGACGAGACTGATGTCAGGGATGGAGCAACAATTGAACAAGCTGACAGCATTCGGGGACTGGGGTGGACTGAGAATAAACAAGGATAAGTCCAAAATAACGGGAGTGGAGCATGGCAACAGGAATATTAGAGAAAGCAAACACAAGGGGATAAAATGTGGCAACCAAACCCTAAAGGTACTCAAAGCAGGAGAGACCTACGAATACCTAGGAGTCCTCCTCAATATGCTAGGGACCTGGAAGGAGGAAAAAACTAAGTCCCTAAGGGAACTGAAAAGGAGGATAGAAGCGCTGTTGGCCACCCCCTTAACCCAGAAACAGAAAGAGTACTCTCTCAAGTCGGCGGTCTAGGGTAAATTCAGGTACGGACTTCACCTTGGAATATATACACAAGTGGAGATACAACAGGTGGAGAACCAGCTAGGGGCCGCACTGAAACGGATTTATGGGCTTCCAGCGAAAGGCACTCCGAATGAACTGAACACGGAGGAAAAAGCGGAGTACGGACTGGGGTTGCAGTCCCTGCAGGCGATATATGCACAGGAGGTTTACTCGGGGTTGGCCGAAGCGGTCCAAAGCGAGGAGGACAAAGGAGTGCAAATGGGATATGGAAAAAGAGAGAGAAACCTACGAACCAGGCAAAGAATGTCGCAAGTCAGCAGGTCCACCGCGGGGCTAATGGAAAAGCACTTCGGGGAGAGAGGCTACTGTAGCAACAGGGGCAAGCTAAGGATGGGATTGCAAACGCACACAAACACCATGCGGAAGATGAATGCTCTCAATGAATATGGGGTGCATGTAAAAGGGGTGGGAACCCACATGCAGGAGCTAGCCAAGGAAACATTGCCCATAATGAAGCAGCTGGAGAATGCCAGGAGAGTGTATACTGATGCGGAAATGGAGGGCACCATAAGAACAACCAAATACCTCAGAAGAATGGACAAGGAATACCGGGACCCACAGGAGCAACCCATGACAACAGGGACCGAAAAACTGGGAACGGTAAAAGTCATAAAAGAAACAAAAAATGAACTGGCCACTAAAGGGATAAACTTCACCAAACTACTCACACTATTCAGGAACTACCCGGACCTCAAGGACCTCACCACTGCAGATGGGAAAAAGGCGCTACCGATAACGGCATTGAAAGCAACGGGGGGGAGGGTACATGACAACAAAACAGTGCAAAAAATAGCACAAGGCATGTTACACCTGTACCCCTATATTTGCGAAGCACAACCCAATAATATTAAAGTGCCAGGGGACCACTGGGACCATGAGTGGAACAGAAAGCTGAAACCTGAGTATGTGCAACCACGGAAAACAGGAGACTTGGAAAAATACACCAGAAACACAAAGGCAATGTCGGAAATAAGAAACTGGCCAACGCAGATAAAGGCGCTACATGAGGCAGGGAACAGCCTGAGGGACATAATGCAACTGGTGTCCATGTACCCGCTGGCCAACCAAAAGAAACACTTCGAGGAGGCAGGGGTGGAATGGACGGAACAGGAAAGGGAAGCCCTGGGTATAGGAGGAGTGGACCAAGAGTGGGAAGAAGATGACATGATGGGGGAATGGAACCCACAAGCGAGTGCCGGAGAAGGGCTGATACAGCTGGACGAAAGCAAATGGGCAAAACAGGAGGACCCGATGGAGGCACCTGACTGGGAGGGAACCCACGCACCTACCAGGATACTGGCCAGTAGACAATACCTGGAAAACTATGCAGACCCAGACTCGAAAGTAATACAATACGAAACTCAGTGGACAGACGGTGAAGGGAACGTGATGAGCACGTGGAGCACTGAAGAGACAATTAGAAGGCACATACCGGAACACAACCCCACAGGGAACCGAAGATGGGAGGAACTGGTGGAGGAATGGGAAGACACCAAACAGGGTGAAAGGACCAAAAGCGGGCCAGTGAGCGAAATACTAGCAGGCAAGCCGAGAAGTGAGCAAAGGTACTGGAAGGAGGTCACCCACCTAGCGATAACCACGGGGGAAACAAACCCAGACCAGGACATTAAGCACACATTCAACACAAAAAGCAGGCAGCTGCGTACTGAAGGCGACACCACCTACTGTTATGAACCCAACGGAGGTCTGATAGGCACCCTCAGCACGGCAAAAGTCAGGGAACTATATGACAGATATGCCAGAGAGGTGGGTGATGGAGAGGTGCAACGCCCGACAGGGGAACAGCTGGCCAAAAGACTGAAGTTGAAACTGGAGCATAAGATACATGTTGACACGTTTGAGGAGGAAATTGCGCAGCTACTCATAAGATACTCCAGCAAGGCAGAAATGAAGCACAGAAAACGAAACCTGCAGAACCACTAGACCCTTCCCCCAGAAATGATGGAGGCAGTCCAAACAGCTACGGGGGCCAGGACAGAGGTATTTGCCTCTCCGCTCAATGTGCATAAAAACACTAAGATGTACTACTCGCAATACCCAAGAGACTCGGTCTTCGGGGCTGCTGGTTCAGCCTGGGAGGCGCAATGGGGGCAACTGGGGGCATACCAATTCAACCCGGAATACACGGCCGAAGACCTCCACAGGGCACTAAAGATGGCGATAAACGCTACAAAAACAACCAAACCCGTCCTAGGAGTAGGCATATACCCCACGTATGCAAAGAGCCCGTACAGAAAACTGCTAAACAAGCACATGGGATACAGGGTACACGAGTTGCTCGAAGTGAAAGAGGGGCAGTTTACCTTCCTACCACCGGACCACTGGATGCAAGGCAACCTACAAACGCCCAAGCAGTGTAACTGGAACATGAGGATATTGGTAGTTGCAAATGCGGCGGGATGGAGGAAATTTTGCCCAAACGCGGTGAGAACACACGACATATTCAGTAAGGCCCTCCTCAGAAGCCCACAAAGCAAGGTCAGGACGGTAGGAAGGGCATGTTACATACACAGGCCTCTCACACTCAGGGACACGGACAGGCAGCCCAGGTCGATTACGGACTGGGAGAAAGACTGCGTCATAGACCCGTCCCCATGGACGAGTCATGAACTACCTGTATTGCGCGCATTACCAGGAGAACAAGTGGAGAACCACATAGAAGAGATTATTGACCGCTGGATGGAAGACAGGGGGAGGGAAGGTGAACACAGGGGAGGGGACAGGGGACCCAGACCCTCAACGATGGACGTCTTAGGAGCCAACACCACGTGGAGTAGGGAAGAAATAAGCAGAGATGCACTTAGAAGGTGGGCGTTGCAATTCGCGAACCCAGAAGCGGAAGAAGGGGACACGGAAGGGAACCAGTGGTTACAGTGGGAACGGGGTGAAATGGAGGAAGTAGAACCACAGTCTGAAAGTCAGTGGGACAACAACAGAAAAGGATACCCAGAACCTGACAGAAGATTCAACAGAAATGAAATGGTCTATACAGACGGAAGCCAGAGAAAAGTCAAAAGAGAAAACGGGGAACAGGAGGAGGTAACCGCTGCGGGAGTATGGGACCCAAGAGGGGGACAGAATGAGGAATACATGCAAAGATGGCAGGGCCGCTGCCAAACGGTCAACAGGGCGGAGCTGACAGCCATATATATGGCACTAATGCTGGAGGCCAATACAGGCAACACGGAGGTAAACACATGCACAGACAGCTTGACCTCGCTTTACCAAATACAAAACATGAAAAGAAGGCCCCATGCGATGGAGAAGCATGTGCACAGGGACATACTCTGGAAAATAATGAAACAAATACAAAAGCTCAACGGGGAAGGGGCCAGGGTGGCACTATATAAAGTCAAAGCACATGTGGGAATACACGGAAACGAAAAGGCTGATGAGGTGGCAAGGAAAGCCTGTGTTGAGGGAGAGTACGGCCTCAACCACGATAATACTAACACGGTAAAATTATTTGCCATATGTAAGGCCACAGGGAGACCATTGGAAGGTCACCAGGCAGTACTTAACCATGTAACAAAACGAGTACGGGAGGCAAAAATGACGGGAAAAACGAACATAATACAAAGACTGAAAAGGAAGCTGGAGACCGGACCAGAGGAATGGGAAACCAAAAGACAACGCATTGAAAGAATGGAAGCTGAGCGAGCAAGAAGAAATGAAGAGCTGGAAGACCCAGAGGTCGAAGAAGGAACTGGGGGGGACACATGGCCGGGAGAACTAGACATGCAGGCGCAGGAAGAGGAAATAGAGATTCTGCAGATGGAACAGGAGGAGGAAGCACTGATCGAGGCACAGGGAGTATGGGCAACCCCACAGGAGGGCGACGGAAGCATGCCCCTGTCGACGGGGGAGGGAGCAGAGAAGCACGGGCAGGAGGAAGACAGGGGGGTAGAGGAGGAAGCAATGAGGTTGACCCAAGAGGAGGGAGTGACACTTGAGCGGGAGCCTTCACAGCAAGTCGATGAGCCACTGGATGCCCAACAGCATGCCGAGCTGCAGGAAAAGCGGGAAACAGGGCCACCAGAAACCAGGCACATGCACATAGGAACACAACAGGAGGAAGAGGAAGAGCTGGCTGCAATGGCCCAGCAACAAGAGGAAGCACAGGAGGAACTGGTGACAATGCACGAAATGGCACAGCAGCAGTCGGTAGCACAAAGGGAAGCACGACTCGCCGGGGAATGGAGGAGGGCCTCGATGGGAAAGATAAGGGTAGCAGTACAGGAGACGCCGGAGAAATACATGCAACACCTGAAAGGGGACACAGCCATACACAAACTCTCCAACGAGTACTGGAAAAAGGGGAACGAATACCTGAATGAACACGATGTGACAGTCCTATTAAGATGTAGAGCGAACAAACTGCCGGCGGGCCCCTATAAAAAGTGGAGAAAAGGGATGCGGACGCGAAGGTGTAAATGTTGCGGGATGCCTGGACAAGTGAATGCAGGGGGTTTCATACGCACGGCCCATGTACTAGGGGGATGTACGGAAAGGGAACTAAGAAACATGATAATAAGCAGGTCGGACGAGACCACCAAAATGATAGCAAAGGGTACGAATAAAGGCAGAAAAGGGGGATGCATAATAAGGACCCATGCGGGGAAGAAAGGGTCCGGGATGAATACAGGCAGACCAATAGAAGACTTCCTACTCACAAGAGGGCAATGCAGAATGGATGGAAGGAACCACCCGGCACCTGAACATGGAAAGGACACCATACCGCACTTCGTGGGCATAGTAATGCTAGAAGGAACCGAGAAAGGAAACAAGCAACCGGGGTACACACACCAAAAAGCAATGGCAGATGCCGGGCATATACACTTAATTGAGGTAACCTATACGGATGAAATGAGCTGGGAAGAGGCACTAAAAACGAAATATACGAAGTATGCACCATTGGTGAAGTTATTAGAATTGTACGGGTACAAGGTGACGCTACATGTGATGGTATTCGGGAACACGGGTACAATATATGAACACACGGAGAAGATTCTGACCAAACACCTAGGATTCGACAGGCAGGAAGCACTACACCTACTCAGAAAGATACATGACCTCGCTACAGGATATGCAGTCAGCCTTAACAGACTATATAGGAAAAAAGTGGACACAGAACCGGATTAAGAGAACGGATGGGAGAAGAGTCATGGGGACTCGCAAAGCCCCACACCCCGAAAACGGGTGTCTCTTTTTTTTCTTTTTTTTATATGTATATGCATATGCATATGTATATGTATATGTATATGTATACTTCGTCTATGCATGTATGTATATGTATATTTTCATGAAGCAGAATAGGCACAGAGGTTGAATGACTGTCATATGACAAATATCTGGATGCACAGCATGCTGACATCTGAGTCATCAGGTACCCTGCGAATGATTCATACCTGGCCGACAAAGCTAAGTATGGGATTGCCACGAGTCAACTGCATTGGTTCACTGAGAGATGTGTCCTTTGGCAAGACTTTGTTTACAATATTGCTCTTGTCTTCCACAGGAGGATACAGAAGGGTTACCACATCAGGCGTGTGTGGGGCTTTTTGCAACGCTTTGTGGTGGAGGCCCTGTCTTGTTTGTACGATTAAAGGGGTCCGAGTTCTTTGGTCTCATGCGTCAAGTGTACACTGGGTGACTTACGTTATGGACACATTATGCCGAGTCTGTAGGGTGGGAGTACAGATTGTGAGACTAGTTCAGAATGACCGCTTGCTGGTTGTTAGTGAGGGGATGTGGCTGTCCCTTGTATGCCCTGCTGGCGGGTATTCCCACGTGTCTAAAGCGTCGCGGCTGACCCAGCATTTGCCTTTTTGGTTTGGTTATGAACGGGGATGACCGCTTGGTGGATGTGGGCGGTGGGATGTGGGCATCCCTGTGGTTCTTCTCTTACGTGGGCGCTGCCTCTTGAAGAGCATCTCGCATTCATCTTTCGATGCTTGACTTTGTCGGGTGCCTTATTTTCTCACGTTTGTTTGTTAACCTGGATTTGCGGCTAACCTGGATTTGGCACCTCGTGGTGAACGGGGACAACCACAGGATGGATATGGGTGATGAGATGTGGCTGTCGCTGTGGTACCTTTCTGCCGGGTGCTGCTTCTTGAGGTGTCGTCTGGTGTCTTGTATTGGTACCACATTCTCCATGCTGTTAAAAGTCCATGAATCGAGTGGAGCCCTGTTTAGAGACGTATCGGAGGGATACTTCCTGTTAGATAGGGATCGATAGAACCGGGAGTAAATGACTTCTTCGTGGGAAATGATGCGACAGGAACACGGTTGCCGACCACGAATTTTTACGGCACAAACGTTTGATGAAGTACTATCGCGCAAAGGGCAAGTCGTAGGCATAACATAGGCCACGTGTGTTGTAGAGGACACTTGGAGATCTAGTACCAGTAGTCATAGCAATAGCAATAGAAGTAGTCATAGAAGTAATAGCATTAGTAGATGGTGTTGTGGCACTGTGCATATTCATCAGAATCTGTGTGGCGATCAAGGTACCGGCCATTGTGGTGTGCCATCGGAAGGGATCTTTGCCTTCCACGATGAGTAGAATTTGTACAAATTTTGACACAACTTAGAAGTAGCGGAATAGCAAAAATTAAGACTTTGGTAAATATTGCATAGCCGAAAGATAGATTGTAGCAAAAACTATTGATGACGACAAGCTGAATGCTACAGTGGTAATTGATGATTGCTCTTCAATCATTGACAAATATTGGAATGGATTTCTGTGTCCATCGCTTCGTTGCATGCGAATAATCGGAAAGCACACAAAAACATTGGTTGGGGGGTTTGTGAGTTCAAGCAAGGAAGTGCAAAACATGATGGGGCACTCCGTGATGCTTACATGTGGTTAGTTGGGTGTTCCATCCACATGAATTTTCGTTCCGAACACTCTACACTAAATTTAGAACCTGGCGATATGCAAATAAATGGTCAAAACCTGGCATCATCATCTTCAACGGATCAGCAGATTAGTGACCTGTGACTCTCGACGCTCAACTCTGGGTCTTGTGAACCAGAGCTTACGAGTTGTGGCCGCTGCGCGGCCGATCGCGATTTCCGACGCGACACACGAAATCGGATGGAAAGCTTTAAAAACAAACCGACCAAAACCATGCCCCTGCTCTTTATAAGGACGGACCAGGGCAAATTACTTACTTACTTAAATACCTAATCAAAGCTCGAATCCCAACGGGCGACACCAACGAAAATTCGATCTGACGACGGTAAACGATAACGATGACATTGCCACTTCGCCAGTCCGAGTTCACCACTGCATTCGCGTACGTGTGCCGCGACGCGACGCCACCCCGACGATCGTTATGGCATGGCAGACGCGGTGATCAGAATACTATCAATAACTATGTACTAATTCTAATACTTTCACAGAGACACGCGACAGAATTGCAATGCCGCACCCGCCGCGCGCCTCATCCGGCGCGGAGCGGGGCAGCCTCCCCGCACCCTTTGTCCCAGGGTCCACTGTTCCTTGCATGCACACCAGCACCTAGCGTGTGCGTACCCTCGCCCATCCCACCCCACCCACGACTGCGCTGCTGCTGCCTTCACCCTTTGGCCGCTGATTCACAACCGCAAATGAAGCAGCCGAAAGGCACCGGCTGAGAGCGCCGCATCCGCCACGCGCCTCATCCGGCTTCTCGGACCTACGTACCGCACGCCGCACTCCTGCCCATCCCACCCGCCCATGATTCTAAGCGCCGTTGTTCACCCTTTGGCCGCTGATTCGCAACCGCAGAAGAAGCAGCGAAAGGCACTACCGGGGAGAGCGCCGCACCCGCCGCACCGCCCCCGCACCCGCCGCACTTACTAGAATGTCCTAGTGACACAGTGAAAACGCTGAACGCCGTAGGGTTTGAGCGAGGCAATCGGGTATATCAAAAGATAGAAATGAATACACGACTCTCAGGCTATCTAAGCTCTGAGGCCGTCACTAGGCAATCATATCGCGTGTCACAGTCTAAGCTACCGAAGTCGAACTACTGAGTACAGGTAGGAAGTCACTG
>LGRX02014654.1:0-19929 GCA_001247695.2 Cymbomonas tetramitiformis | reverse complement strand
GGTCCTATTTCTCCCATTCACGGGATGAGCTCTTGGTCCTATTTCTTCTATTCACGGGATGGCGCAGCGAGATTCATGCACTTTGCTAGGTAAACCAAACCTAATGCGTTCATATGCGTGGATGTTCAGGTTGTCAAAATACTACAAAATTATACCGGAGTGCGTTTTATTGCATGCCCTGACATCTTGGAAATGGTTGTGCCGTGCTAGGTGGTTGGCTCACTGGCGTACATTGCCCAGACATTGCTTGGCCAGCCAATGGATCGTCTACCCCAACACATCTTTCTAGATCTTGCCTCCAGGTTCGGGTGACAAGCGTCGAACCCCTTCCATCCTTCATGACTACGTGAATCTGGACATGGAGTACCACTCTCAGCGCCCTTCCTAATCCTTGATTGTCCGAGGTGCAACCCTGGGTGCAGGTGCAGGTGTTGCTCGCGCACGGGGTAGGTAATGACCAGGAGCTTGTCGGTTCTAAGATCAGAAAGGATAATTCTGACATGGCATGCAAGTTCATAAGCAAAGGTTGAAATGAGCTTGGGCGGGATGATACGGGCGCAGGTGCATGTCACTACTTCAACAGGAAATCAATGAAGAAGATAGATCACACTTAGCATGTGGAGAGCTTACAGAGAGCATCAGCGGAGTATCAAGTGGGACTGACACTCCTGTGGTTTCGAGGTGTGTCGTTGTCTTGGACAAACGTTGAACAAGCGGAGGTCATTGAGTACTTTTGCATATTGGGAGTGTGTAAATCTTGATGATACACGGGGGTGCATCGCAAATAGAAGAGATGTGACTTGAACGAGGTTGGGAAGTTGTGTGAATCCCAGGAGGCAGGCCGAAATGCTCGTCGTAAAGCTAGAAGAGCTACTTAGGATGCTTCGCCGTGACCAACATGGAACTAGAGATGCGCCGTCATTTGCGAACGATAGTTGTGTACGCCGTGACCATCAACGGTGATGCCCCCTTGTGCTTCCGGCATTGTATTACGAGGGCGTAGTGCACACACCCACACACACCGTGACAGATGCCTTAATGTTGTTAGAGTCGAATATCCTCCGGATTGGCATGAACGCAATATGCCGAGTTCTCTATACGCATGTATTGTAAAGATTGAATATTTCTATTCTCGGATCGCATGTTGTCAACGCTGATGATGTCCGCCAGTCATGATGCATCACATACATACGACTCTCATGAATGGAAGAAATAAATACAAGCAAAAGAAGGGTGGGATGGAAAATCATTATTTTGCCATCTAGCACCTAAAGGTATTCCCAAAGGTGCCCGAGCGAAGTTGAACGCAATCTGATGATTCAAGCGAAGTAGGCCTACATTTCCTTCTCCACTTAATGTGATTCGACTGTTTGTGTGAAGGAGAGGTTATAGATGTTTCGACGCATAGTAGATGCACTTCACATTGTGCATAACCGCCACCTAGTAATCATCTGACTGGACATAAACATAGGAGTAAATGGCAGAACGAGAATTGCTCTGGTAGTATTGTATGGCCCAATCGCGCCGTGGGAAGCGTCGTGTGTGAAATCGCAACCCGAGTCTACTGTCAGTTGCTTGTATAAACACGTGTGTTAAGAATATTGTAGTAAAATGCAGTCAGTGAAATTTTGCTATCATGATGATTGGAGGTCGATGGATGTGATCTCTTGTGCAAGCCGGTTCCTGAATACGTCGAAATTGTTCAAGGTGCTGCCTGCATGACCTCGAAGCTCGTCGTAAAGGATGGAACCAACATGCATACGTATTCTGATCACTCAATTATGCAAAGCACACCATCGTGGGGTAAGCACCTTTGAAATAGTAGAGTTTCAGAAGGAGCATTCCGCTTCGGAACATATTGAGCGTGTCACTCAACTGCAGCTCTATACGAAAAGATCAATATCAACTTCTTCATTTATGCTTTAGGTGTCTAGAATTTTTGCACAATGAAACATGTTATGCATACATATAAGAATCACACAACGAAACCGGGTACAAGCCTCTTTTATTAAACTGTCGAATTTATTTCAAAGACACTCTTAAAAGACAGTCTTCAAATTTAGAGTACGTAGGATATTGCTAAAATGCGAGTCTCTTCCAAGAGCAGATTCGAGGCAATCAAACACATTCATTGCGCTTTAGGTATTTGCATTTCACAAATAATAAAGCACAACCCAACGCTTGCAGCCTTGCACTTATTATCTGTTAGTCTTTTGGTGGCGGTACGCAGCAAATCACTATTTCTCAAGGGACGAGCCCCTCGGATGTATTTAACTTGCATCTTCATCGTGGCGCAACGCCAATATCTAAGTCGGACGTTGTTCGGTTTCGTGCGCAAATTCATATAAATGATGCTATGTTGCATATGCCATTTATTGGCACTTCACCGTTAACACGGATACCTTAAAATAGTGTTTCCCTATCATCACGACAACTTTGGAATCTACGCGGTACGCGACCGCACAACTAGCACCTCATGGAGAAAATACGGTACGCTTTGGCTAGGTATTCAAATACCTTACATACATTATGCGCCAATACAAACCTGTTATATCAAGCTTCGGTTTTAGGGTGACGCGTGGCAGTGGGAGACCGTCATCAGTTCGAGTACATGCGGTGATTCTATACTAGTACGGCATCACTGCCGGCACACCACGTTGGACACACCAATACGTCCCTAATAAGTCGGACCATGCGGCCCTAAAGGCGAACGAACACGTTCTTAGAGATTAACATATATAGTCAAGCAGTGAGGGACCTGTCCTTTCCGGCAGGGCTACCTCGAAACAAGCGCAGCGAGCATTTAGGGAACATACTGTAGGTGAAGTCAATTTAAACCCCATATATATATATGCATCTCTCCTGCTCTAGCACAAAAACATAACAGCGAATCGTGCTACCTCTATCTGGAGCATAAAACTGGCCGTTCTATGGTTGCCCGGGAGCCAGTAGAGTACAATGGGACCGCGGTACGGCAATGGTAAGCATCTGCAAATTTAGAATCCAACGGCTGGATATGCACATACAGGCTTGATACTCAGGGTGCATGAAGGTGTGATCGCATTTAGGATACATGCTTGACACTCCTTGAAAATGTTCTGATACCCGTTTCGATAGCCTGCCATATCCTCTCGGAAATGCCCGTTGAAGACGAAGCACATATGGCATGTTTGGATGGCCGCAACGCACCATGGCGCCTCATCAGGTCCTGTGGGCTGGGGCAAGAAACACACATAATGAAAGCAAGTGCAGGTTACCTGGTCACTGGACTAAAATAATACAGAATATATGCGCTAGGTATATTCCTTACATTGACCACAAAAGAATGGCTGTTCCAAATTAACGTCTTAGGATATCACCCGTATTTTCCTGAGTGACTCTAATATCGCTGCTGGGTCAACATCTTCTACTAGTCCATTAACGACAGTCTCGTAACACTTGTAGCAACCCCTCAAATCAGTCTCTCTTACGAGCCAGTCATTGGCCCACACATTTGGCTGTCGTCCAGGACTAGTTTTTGAGGTCCCCTCGGGATACACTAACAATGCGAGCCTGCCTTTCTTCTCGCCTGTGGCGTTCGTCAGATACCCCTTTTCGAAAAGAACCGCCGAAGGGATCAAATACACCCCTCTGAAGGACTCTGAAACGGACTTTATGATAAGCAAGTCGAAATCTTCCGCTGCCAAAGGAACCTGCGTTGTATCGAGAGGCAGCAAAAAGCACTTGAGCCCCTGTGATATTTGCCAACGAACAGAGTGGGGAAACTGTCCCAGATTTCAACACGTAGCTGACTACCCTAAAGGCGGGCACATTGCAATAGAGAATGGAAATCAAAAAGCTTAAGCTACGGTCAATCTGCCTCGAGCAGCAAGGTACTGGGGCATATTCTGGGCATATTCTACAAGTCACAGGGACATATTCTACGGAGGCTGAGCCGAAGGTTATGTCAAGTCTTAAAATACTGCAGGTGCGATGAGAAACATGCCAGTATGAACACTACTTGTGAAGCCAACACAAACAACGCTCACGATGCTATGGCGGTGCACCTCAGTATGCCGCTCCATTAGCGCAGGGTGGAAGCAGCCGGGGCAAGGGTTGCCGACCTGACTGTTATTTTTCTTCTTGCACAGGTTGACGAAATGGCCATGGCCGCCTGATCCCGACGTGCGCCGGCAGCCCGCTGCTTTGATGAGGGCTCCGATCGTGCCTCGGCTGCTATCCTTGGTGCCCACACGAGTCCACGCCGTCGGGCGAGACTTCGTGATGAAGTTACAGTTGCTCATTAGCTCCTTCACCTGCCGAAGCTCCCGCATCTGATCAGTGTGCAAGGGAAGCTCTTCCGCCTGGCGACGTTTTCCGAGGTTCCTCGCTTTTAGAATGCAAGGTTGAAGATTGTCAAGTTCAAGATGCCCACAGTGACGCTTCGAAAGATGCGCAAGTCTCCGGGCAATAAGGCGAGTTGCCACGTGGCACATAGTGCCTCCGGCGCCACTCTGCGAGCAGGACGCAGGCCCTCACCTGCCGCTCGGTCTCAACCGAGATGATATCCGTGGATGACACCGGAGCCTTCCAGGCCTCCAGAGTCCGCACCCCTTGCTTTCCGTTGACCTCGAATTTGTGAATCTTTTCCATTACGAGTGACCCAAGCTTTTTCGGATCCCGCACTGCATCCTCCCACCACTTGCTCGTTCGCGACCTGCATCCTCAGTTGCCGCCCCGAGGTCGACTTACGGGGAGGGAAGCTTCAGGTGAAAACGCCAGGCGAAGACAAGCAGCATCGTGAGCTCTGCGCGCGCGCGACTTGCAAGACAGCTGGGAACATCCTAGCGCCCACTGAGTGGCCGCCGACGTCCGCACGAGATCGCAAAGCACCGAAACTCCAAGTTGGGGCCCCGGTATTCCGAATCGGAAAAAGTGTACCTGACGTTCACCTCGAGATTACTTTTGCATGGAACGGAGATGACCCCGCGCTTGGAGGCTGGAAGCTTGGCCAAGTTCGGCAGCCACATCTCCCCGTCCTGGAGGGAGACGCAGATCATGATGCACCCGGGCTCTCTACATATCGAAGGGTAGTTGAAACAATAGTAGTCGTGCCTGGTGTAACCCATTTCCTTGGGCCCCTCGCAGGTGGCCACGCACACCGGATACCACTCGTCTAGAGTGCTGCTTGCCAGGCGGACGCACGCCGCCACGGAGGCATAAGCCGGGAGCTGCTTGATCTCCAACTCATCGGTGAGGTACTGTTGCGCCATGGTCAGGCCTTGAATGGTGTTCTCGTAGCGGCTCGGCAAAGCGCCCTGCCGCCTCCTCATACCCTCATTGTCCTGCTCGGCCTCGCTCGTTCGCGAAACCTCCGCAGCGCAGTCTCTCGCCTGCTTGTCATCGCTTAGCTCTATCTTCTCCGCGCGAACGCACCCCGCCTCGCGAATCCTCTTCTTGCGCACACAAATGGCGCGTCGGAGCTCTGCTGGCCTCCTCGTCGCGCCACCTGGGTCACGGGCAACCGCCGGCCCATCTCTTTAGAATCAGTGCAAAAAGGAGGGGTGAAGAGAAGGAGGCTCTGTGAAACTAGAGAATAGCAAATAAACTTTAAGTGTGGGGTCAGAGTATTATAGAAGCTCAACCACTCAGGTGTCTAGCCAAGATGTGATAATTGCTGAGAGGTAAGCTGTGTCTTCGTCATTCTGATGCACGGCTGTCAAACGCGGGGACACCCTAATCAAGGAGACAGCTTAAGCGCGTACGTTCCCAGGAAGCGCGCAACCATGCTCCTTGACGCGAGAATCGGTTTGGTCCAAGAACGGCTTTCGTATGCATGGCGAAATGATCGCTAGTCGGGCTCCCCTGGCAGCGTAGCGATGCTCTATACTGAGTCATAAGAACAGCGTCCTGCACCTGTTATGCGACGCAACGGGCAACATGCCCGGCGTCCAGACGACGAGATGCTCACTGGGAGCCATGCGAAGTTGAAAGCGGCCGGTCGGGGTTGTATCCGCGGAACGCAGCACATATGAAACACGTTTTGGCCGCCAACCGCTCTGCTCCTTGATCTGGCAGGGGTATCGTGCACGAGCCCACACCACGAAAGCTGTCAGAGGATGAGGGCCTACTGGAAAACCTGCAGCATTTTGTCGCAGATTTCCAGATGCTCAGACGCCATTTTCGAACCTGCCTAATAGGACTTTGCAAGTTTCGAGGCAATAGCGAGTTGAAAGGAGGAAAGCGACCAGTTCTCGGAAACCGAACTGTGTTCGACATCATCGTCTGAGACTAACAGGTCCCAAACGGGGTTTTCTGCAAATGTCAGATACGAAGCATATGCGACTACTGCCTTGGTCGCTTCTGAATGTCCAGCAAGAAAACATGGTGTTTTGTGAACGCGTTCTAAGACATCACAAAAGTGTGTTTGGATGATACTGAAACTGAATTACCTGAAACACTCTTATGATGCAGGACGCATCAAGTTTTCTGAGGACGCATCATCGATTGAAGAGAATAATGCTCGCCATCCTTCGCTTGATGCTACCATAGACACCTGATACAATATATTGCGTACACAAAATAGAAATTGATTTGCAGAGAGAGGCCAGGCGGTAACATCGGATATCCGCCATCCATAAGATAAGATTAAACATACGGTAAATGGACATTCGACGTCTCGCTTTTTAAATGAATAGGAGTATAGGATCTTAGGCACGTTGGATTATGGCATTAGCATTGTGATCTAGGCACATCGGTGGCTCAAATTGAATTTATGTGGAGAAAACAGGAATGGCCCGAACGCCGAAGCCCGGAACGGAAGGGGAAAGCGAAAGGAGGCGCACGGCACGACGGCAGGCGGGAGAGGAGATGGAGATGCAGAATGATGCAGATGGTCAAGCCGAGCGGTGCTCTTGGAACCAAGCGAAGGGGATCAGCGTGGCAGGCGAGGGGGGGAAACCGAATTCTTTTTACGCTGTCCTCTCGCTCTGTGATCGGCCGAAGCCACGACATGAACGTGTCGCTTGTTTTATTCGTTCAGGTCAGTTTCAACGCCTGAAATTCAGGCGAGGGCTTTCATCAGGTACTAAATACGCAGGTACTTTTCGTACGTAGTGCGTATAATAATACCGAATACGCACTACGCATGCCCATAAGATAGCCCACTACGCACGAAGCACCGGTGACACGCACGCTTCTGCGATTGGCAGTGACACGTGATACCTTACCTGTGGCTGTGCAGCCCAAATCGCGGCCCGGTACTAAACCTTCTACCTTGCGTATTTTTTTGGTTTTTAAAATTTCATTTATTTAGTCATCTTATCCTCGATGTCGATCACATCCAACACGCGACGGAGACGAGAGCGAGAGTAACGCACACATATCACTACATGCGGAAATCTGTATAGGCAGCCCTGACCGGGAGTCCCGGTGCAGGCCCCTATGACAGATCTCTATGACCAACACTGGACTGCTGACTGATTTGTAGGTTCGTGCGGTGACACACGTTGTGTCACAGGCTAGACTCCGAGACCGTCCGAGACCGTTCCGGGTATATCTAGCTTAGGGTTTATTTATTATGAGAGTTTATCCACACAAAGTTCGGGACCTCTGATATCTAGTGAACTAGAATATTCCGGTAGGTCGTGGCCCCATCCACGCTTTTATTCCACTTGCTATCTTGGCCATGATTGGCTAAGCAGCCGCTTGAAGAGATGGTGCGCACTTGCGCGTTTGGGTGCGACTAGGATTTGAGACATGGCTTTACGGTAGACGTCTTTTGCGGCTGCGAGTCATAGGCACCGCGCGTTGCTATGCTCGATTTTGGCAATGTTCATCTACGTTATTTTACCTGCCCTGATCCCGCTGGTTTACGTATTTTGGGCTGGTACTCCGGACACCTTCGACCACGACGACATCTGCAAGTGCCCCACGCTCGTTTCGCCTCTCCGCACGTTCTGCCATTACGCCTACCCTCCATTTCCGCCACAACACCCAAACGTGCAGCCGCGCATCATCTTTTCTCTGGCTTTCAAGAGTATGGCAGCATCTACAAGAGCTCGCAAGCGCCTATTGAGGGATTCCGACTTGGACGCCTCAATACGGCTTCTGGATGCGGTTCGGGACACCCCAACCGCTAGCACCCCGCCTGTGGTACCCCCTGCTACTTCCAGCAACACCGACGCTGCTGTCGCGTTGCGGAAGAACCTTGTCGACCAGCATGCAGCGGTTGACGCGGTCTACAAGGGGCGCTTACATCGGGCTTGGGCCAAGGGTATCCGCGAGGATATCCTTGGTTCCAAGAAACATCATTATCGTGGTACTGACGACACCGACCGCCTCTCCGAGTTGGTGGTGCAGCTTCGGACCGAGTTTCAGTCCGCTGGGCTGGACTTGGCCCCCTTTGACCTCGACGACCCCACCTCTCTGGTTATCGAGAAAGTTAATGGGCTCCTCTATGACGTCTTGGCCCTCGGCATGGAGCGGAACTCTGTGGCTGACACGTGGCTTCGGGGTACGGATTCTTCTGCTGACCGTGATGGACGTCGCGCTCTCATTGACATCATCAAGGGGAGTGTGCCGGCAGCCCTACGCGAGAGCCACCAGCAGGAGCACGCGGCTCTTCGTTATCCCGCAGGCGTTGACCCGCAGCCGATCTTGGCTCGTGCGCAACGTCTGGTGCGGGATAACCGCGCTCCTGACTAGCGGCCCACCGACGAGACCCGCAAGCTCTCGCTTTACAACCGCCTCGACCCAATCTTCTACGCGGCGGTGAAGGTGCGTTATCCGCTTGCGGGTGACCTCTGCGGTGTCTCTCTCCGCTCGCTCCAGGCTCTCGTGGTGGCCATCTTTTAGGCCTGGGCGCAGTCGGACGATGGGGTGGCGGCACGTGAGAAGCAGGTGCTGGGGACGGACGGTAAGCCCTCCGCTCTGGTCACGTCGTCGGAGTGCGCGGCAGGGAACATGTCAACCTCCTATGGCCGGTCTGTGGCCGTACGATGAAGGCTGTGGCCGAGGTTTGGCCGAGGGTGCTTTTGCTTGTTGGCCGAGACGAATTATGTAAAATTTTAAAAAATTTCCCGAAATTGTGCGATTTTTATGATATTGCCATACTTAAAATTAAAATTTTGCGCCTGCGGCGGGCAATTTTAGATTTTGGCCGAGATGGCCGAAACTTGGCCGATGGAATTTTTGAGTGTTGGCCGTACGACATAAAAGTTTGATATGTTCCCTGGTACGCGGTGCTCCTCGAGGAGATTGCGGCCTTGAAGGCCTTGGTGCGTGGTGGCCGTGCGGGCGGGGGGCAGCAGCCGCAGCAGCAGCATCGGGGGAAGCAACATCCGAAGGGGTTTCGCGTGGTTGCAGGCAACCCCCTTGCGGTCGGCTTCGACCGCGACAGCATGAAGGCAAAGCCACTGTGCCACCGCTGCCGCAAGGCCGGTAAAGGTTAGGTATATCACCCTTACCGCGACTGCCCGCTTGGCGGTCGCCAACACTCGCCAGCCACGGCCGCGGCTTTCTGCATTCCCATTGAGCAGGAGGACGCGGAGGGCCTGCACGCATTGGCGCTCGTGCAGGTCTTCCAGGACGCGGCAGACACCGGACCGGAGGCCTTCTCGCATGCGGCGTTGGCGTATGGTCCGCCTGCGGTGCTCTCCACGGACGGCGTCGGTGGGATCGACGTGGCGGCCTACGGTTTCTCCGTGCCGCCTCCGCCTTCTGGCGGGACGGACGACGAGGACATCTTGCGGCGGCTTGATGCCCTCACCTCTGAGGTTCAGGCCGCCAAAGAAAAGGCACATTTCACTCACGCGTCCTTTGTTCTTGGGAGTGAGGTGGAGGAGCATGCATCGGCTCTGGTGTGTGGCCCTGTCGCTGCGGCGGGGGTCGCGCCGGAGGAGCAGGTTCCGGCAGGTGGTGCGGCGGCATCGGCATCCGCCGTGCCGGCCCCTGTTATCCCTGTCTCGTAGGTGGACGATGTGGAGCCCTCGCCAAAACAATCGGCGCGGGTGACCACCACGGACGGGAGGCGACATGCGGTGAGTTCGGAGGCTTCGTGCAGACAGTTAATCACGCCGCAGTCCTGCCTTCTGACCTCACTGGGTACGACACGGATGACTACGAGGACTTCGCCGACGGCACTTTCACGGTGAAGCCGCGGACTCCGGCCATCTCGGCTAATCATGCGTCGGAGTCCGCAGCCTACGTGCCTCAGTCTGGTGGTGCTTCCCGCACCTACGGCTGTGGCAAGCCGCCATGGGGCTTCCCCGCACACGCGGGTACGTGGGGATTGTCCTTCTTTGCCTCTCTTATCCTCTTGATGTCCATCATGGGAGTGGGATCTGCCGCCTTCACGGCGGCCAATGACGACGAGCCTGTGCGGGTATCGGGTTAGGCTGCGCCGCAGCCCGTGCTGTGCATGGGGGACCGGTGTGTCTACCGAGGCATTGAGGAGCTGAGCCCTGACACTCTGGACGCGGTGCTTACAGCTCTCGGTGGTTGTGGTCCCTCTGCTGTGTCGCCTGACCGCTACGATCGGGAATGGTGGAAGGAGGGGGTTGGGGGTTGGTTCTTCCATCCCGGCCCTCACCATCTGCCTGGTATACCCCAGCTGCCTGGCCCTTCACCGTCTCCTTACTACAGCCCTCCTCCGTCCGACGTTGACGATAACGAGTATGCTGTCGCTGTCGGCTAGCTCCGGTTGTGGTTCTGGTTCTGGTTCGGGTGTGCAATTTGGTTGGAATAGAAAAGTGACAATCCTTGAATACAAATTTGAATTCTTAATTCTGGAATACAGATCTGCCTCAAAAATTCTTCCGCCTTTCAAGAATTATATTTTCCAAAATTCCCCCCACTCGGGACTTGTGAACCACTTTGGTGAGGTGGCCTCACCAAAGTGGCTCACCAAAGTGGTTCATAAAATTCACACTGCTGTAACGCGTAATGCGCTGGGTATTCTGAATTATTTATGACATTTTTGTATATAATTTATATTTGGGAACTACCGTTTTCCCAACACAACTGACATGGCAAGAGAAATCCAGCGCAGATGAATATGGCAGTTCGATTAAAATATTTTTCACGGCTGAAATCGCTCGAAAACCCATGATGTGTTAAGTACGAGAGCGCGCCGCATTAAGCCCCCCTTAAATATTCTCTTTTCGTGATTATTACTGGTCATACGAGCCTGGAAAGGTCCAACGTCCAACTCTATAGCCGATGTGGCGCAACATCATTCACGTCTTGGATACATTACGTGATTCATTAGACGGGCGAAATTCGGAACTATAATCTCATTCATCTGAACCATGCACTGAAAATGTAGTAATGTTTGCATTTAATCGTGCGTCCCCGCGAAAAAGTCGAAGTGGGGTACGCCACATTTCTTGGGTGGCATATGACTGCTTTTTTTGTACGGTATGTCATTTTGAGACGCAAAAGATTTGGTTTGGTTTTTGACAGATTCACCTCTCGCATACGTATGATACTCGCGTTTTTGTATAATTACGTATGATACTCGCAGTGTCACTGTCCCATTTTACAGCAGATGTCGCTTTGAGCATTTTGCGATGTACAGATGTTATTTGTTAACTATGCGATTTCAACTTAACGCGGAACGCTCTCTCTCTCTCGCAGTGAGACCCCGTACAGCCAGGCGAAGATTTTTAAGATTACGTGTTCATCTCAGTAATATTTTCCTATCTAATAGTATCACATATTTCTACTGAGTCAGGGGGTATTCGCTTCGCAAAGAATGATGGCCCCTTTCACTACTTTTGGAAGTCGCGAAAACCCTAAGATCCCGCTCAACATACCCACATGACCGCGCCGACCCTTAGCGAGAATTGTGGTTGGCCATTCAGACCGTACGAATTAATATTGAAAGATAACACATATGAGATAATATTTTGGTAAGCCGTTCCCTCATCCGCAGCGCATACTT
The DNA here is from genome assembly GCA_001247695.2 of Cymbomonas tetramitiformis. Taxonomy (NCBI): domain Eukaryota; kingdom Viridiplantae; phylum Chlorophyta; class Pyramimonadophyceae; order Pyramimonadales; family Pyramimonadaceae; genus Cymbomonas; species Cymbomonas tetramitiformis. The sequence continues at coordinate 8,006 of LGRX02014654.1, read as the reverse complement.
GCTTGCAAGCGAGCGCGCAGATGAGGGACGAAACCCTAGCGGAAACGTGGACGCGGTTGACATCCGCGTTTTTGCTAGGGCTGACAGCGCGCTGTCAAATGCTCAAAACGTGTTCGTTATGCGAATATGATATGCGTGGTACGCTTGTGCTATGCATCGTGCTTTCATGCGGTGCGTATGTCGAGCCGTTCACTCGATGCGTGCCCAATGACCCCCTCCCTTGCGCGGCGTTCCATATCCCAGATTATGCACGGATCTCGCGCGCAAAAAAACATGTTGTTCCTAACACACCTAAAAATAAGTATGCAAAGTTTCGATGCTTGCGGTGTATTGCTCAGACCTCTACATCAAGCTACTGGACAGTGACTTACGGGTCCGTAAGTCACTGTCCAGCAGTTTGAGGTGAAGGTCTGAGCGAGAACAGGTGAGCGGATTGTGTTTTGTTCGACGTGACGGAGGCTAGACACGTCATCATACCACGGATATGCGAATGGAAAATATAAAAATTGAATTTCACCAACAAATATTTTAGTGAATATAAACCTTTGGTATATTCACTACATCGCGGCCAGATTATTGGCTGGAAAAAGAAAAAAAGGGATTCCCACACGACTTATATTTATTAGTCATAGAGACCACAGGCTTTCGCTGGAAGCGCTTTCGCGTTTTTTTGCTCTTTTCCTGCGTTTCCCCAATATTTCCCGATATACATATATCCCTTTGGCATCATTGTGATAATAATTTTTCGAGGGACGGTATAAAATTTTCAGTCTGCATTTTACAAATAAAATTTTAATTTTATATTCTAGGATTGTCGCTTTTCTATTCCCAAATAATAATATTCCGTTCTGGTTCTGGCAGTACACCACTTTCATGGTGGTATGCTGAGATGTGCTTTGACCTCAATATGGTCTTCAATCTGGTTTATGATTTACTTTGACACCTTTGCATTCTTCAATCTGACTTGCTGGCACGGTTCTTTTCAGTAGTTTAGCGGCGCCTTAGTTGCCCGTATGTTTATGCTCACGTGCTAGCTAGAGGGCTCCAATTTGTGTGTCAGAATAGCACAGTTGGATTATGCTGGATTTGACACTGTGACACCCGAAACTGTCACATGTCACTTCCTATAGTAGGCTGGGTGACCGTCACCAGTAGACGGGAAACACCCGTTAGGTATTTATGTTCTCTCTCTTTTTATCAAGTACACTCTTTACCGTTCTGATATCGTAACCCTTAACTCAGGGTTTCTCTCTCTAGTTAGATATATATTACTGCCGGACTATATATCTGCCAGATTAGGACTTGTCACCCTAGCTTCTGCCCTAACAACTTATCTTACATTCTCTGACTCTCCTAGTCAGTCACCACCCACAGTGCTGGGGTGGTGTGCTGAAATCTGTATAGGCAGCCCTGACCGGGAGTCCCGGTGCAGGCCCCTATGACAGATCTCGAGGACCGACACTGGACTGCTGACTGATTTTTAGGTTCGTGCTGTGACACACGCTGTGTCATAGGTAGGCTAGACTCCGAGACCGTCCGAGACCGTTCCGGGTATATCTAGCTTAGGGTTTATTTATTATGAGAGTTTATCCACACACAGTTCGGGCGGACCTCTGATATCTAGTGAACTAGGATATTCCGGTACTACATACATGTACAACTCGGAGGTATTCGCCCGTTTCTAGGACTCGCGGCCAACACAATACTACCCGTCAAAGTTTCCGGAGAACAGCAAGGCTTACTTAGGGTAAACGAACTTTGCTCGGGGGCAAGATAGGAACATGCGATTAGGCCCCCCTAGCAGTTTGTGTTAGATATATAGTTTCAACTATATATTGGGTTACGGTCAGAATGCTTACACTTTCGGCAATTAGACTAAGTAATAGATAACATAACGAAAGCTCGGCTTATGCCGGAAACCCTAAACCTGTGACACCCGTACTGTACTACTGAGTAGTAGTAGTAGTAGTAGTAGTAGTAGTAGTAGTAGTAGTAGTAGTAGTAGTAGTAGTAGTAGTAGTACAGACATAGGAAGTGACACACGGTGTGTATCATCCAGCACACCACCCTATACGATTACGGAGGAAAGGTTAGGGTGGAGCAGGGTTGCTGTTGTCAGGAAAACACGCACCATCTCAAGCGGTGAAAACAATTTCTAGCGAGGGCCTGTGCTCTTGGCCAGGGCGGTCCCAATTTCTAGCTAGCACTGTACACAGAAGGCATCTTGGCCCGTGAACTGATCTGACAGGACTACTAGCTCACAACAGGGGAACTCGGCCACTTTGGGAGTGGTCCACAGGAGGGAGTTCACTGTTGGCATCGTGGTTGTAAATTGAATCAGCCAGCGTTTTGCAATCTCGGCGCTGTCATAGTCGATCACACCAGAGTCCAGATTGAAGCTGTTGGTGTTGTCAGCGGTTCCAGAAGCCTCGGCCTCGTCGTCAGTCGTCGGCGGAGTGTAATCCGGTGACGGGGGAACACCGCCGGGGAAATCCGGCGGCGGTGGCCACACCAGGATGGGTCGCCAGAAGCCTTGTCGTGCCCGGTGTCTGCCCTGTTGCCGTCGAGGAATTGCAGCGGGTGACATAGCACCAAAGCTGTCAGCGGCGCATGCTGCCACGGCAGGGAAAGAGTGAGTCACCGCAGATAATGAACTGGCACCACCGACCAGTGTAATATCCACACCAGTAGGCGGGGACGCCGCCGCGGTGTGCATTAAGCACATGCTCACACACACGAAGATTGCCGGCAGCGCCGCCGCCGTGAGGAAAGTCCCCATCGTCGGTCTCCGTACACCACCAACCCGTGGAGCGGGTGGCGGCATGTCCTCACGCCAGTCCTCGTCGCCAGAGTCCGAGTCAGCCACGCTAGCCGAATCGTGCGTGGAAGAAATGTACGGAGGCAGGGGGATAAAGGAATTAGCGGAGACCTCTTGCTCAGGCTCGAAGAAGTCCAGCTTCACAGACATGTTGTCCATGAAAGACTGCTCGAAGGGGGGCTCGTTATCGACGAGCTGCTTCGGGTGAATCCCCGCGTCAGCGTCGGTGTCGATCGCCACCTACGGCTCAGGCTCCACGACGGCCTCATCGATCGCGGCGGGCGTGGCCGATCCGAAACGCACCATGGGAAACCGTTGTGGTGCTGATTCAGCACCACCGGCCACCTGCTTCAGCTCGTGGAGGGCAGTCCGCGCCTCATGCACACGTGTCGCAAGGAGGGAGGGCTGGGAGGGCAATAAGCCCGCGTACTGTGCCCGAAGGCCGATGTTGATGTCGTCCGCGAAGGTGAAGGGCTCCTCGTCGTGACGAACAACGGGTTGTTCATGTCGCCCACAAAGTTGAGCAAAGGCGGCGCCGTCCTGGGCGTCGAAGGCGGTCTGGAACGCGGACACAAGCTCGTCGTTCTCGTCAGCGGCGACCAAGTCGCACTCCGCGCATGCCATGTCGTCCGTGGGGCAATTCGCGGTGTCGTGGAAGTGTCCAGGCGGACAACGTGCGCACTCTGGGATGAAGGCGGAGGAGGCCACGTGGAACGAGATGTTGTGGGCGGAGTTCTTCTTGTAGTGGCTTTGCTGCCAATTCCCGTCGCTATTGCGCGGTTTCGCGGCGAAGCGGTAATTCTTCGGCCGTTCATAGCCCCCAACTCGATTGTCGCGGCCATAGAGCTTTCCGTCGTCTGTCCTGTTCCGCTCATCCCGCCAACGTGAGGGCGGAACGAGGAGACCCCACGCTTACCGTCAGGGTGCTGGCGGTGGAGGTGAGAGTCAGCAAATCCAGAGAGAGGCTCGTCGTGCTTCGCGAAAGAGTCCTTGAGGACCACGAGAGTCGAGGTGGCGGACTCCAATTGCTTCTCGAACTCACGGATGAGGGCATGCACGTCCACGCCACCAGAGTACAGCATAGTTGGAGCAGTCGGGAGTGTCGGCTTAAGCTGCTTCACGCGGCCAACACCATGTTCGCTCTCCCAAATTTCGAGGATGTGGGCGTAAATGTCCTCGAGGTCGACCTTGGCCAACTCCACGTCGAGTCGAAGGGGCGTAATCACCTTGTCGTAGAATCCCGTGTCGAGGGACGCCAGCAGTTGCTTCTTGGCCACCATGTCGTCGAGAGGTCCAGAAGCTGCGTTGCGGATGGCGGTCAAGCAGGCGTCAAAATTCTGAATTAAAGGATCGGGGTCGAGCTTGGCCATTGGAGGCGAAGTAGATGGCGCACAACTCCTCGTAGTTACCAAGGGGTCGAAGAACTCGAGGGAGTATCCGCTTTGTGACTTCCAGCAATGCTCGCTTCCCATCCCGCGGGGAAGCACGTCCAGAAGCGTCCACCCAACGTCTCGCGGCTGAATGGGGCTTCGTCAAATAAGTCAACGTTGTGAAAAGAATGGCGTTGTACACGTCGTTCACCTCCTTGGTGGCATCCGCCAAGTCGAAGAGGGCCTCGTTGGCGGTGTCCTTCTGCTCGAATGCCGACTGCAAAGACGTGACCATAGAGGTCCATAGCACGTTGCGGTCAAATTCGTCGCCTTTGAACGCCGCATCTTTGGTCCTAAGAGCGTCTCGGGAAATCTTCTTGATCAAATCGACGTCCCAAGACGAATTCTGAACGGCCACAGCTCGTGTCCGCTCAGAAGCCGTCAAAACCGCCGCCGGAGATGCAGGCGTCGGCTTGTAGCGAGTTCCCACGTCTCGGGAAATAATCGTGTCTAGGCGGATTCTGTTGTGAGTCCCCATGGGAGGCGTAGCTTGCGATGAAATACTCATGATAAAATTCCTAGAGGTGGGAGCGTCGGGGTAAGGTGGCGATGGCGCGGAGAGAAGGAGACTCGCGGAAATAGGAATGGCAAAAGCAGTTGCAACGCTCGTAACTGTTAGATATATAGCTACGGGTATATATCGGGCTGTGCTCAGAATGCTTGCACTTTCGGTAATTAGACTAAGTGTTAATAAACATAACATAGTCTCGGCTTTAGCCGGAAACCCTAAACCTGTGACACCCGTACTGTACTACTGAGTACTAGTACAGACATAGGAAGTGATACACGGTGTGTCACATCCAGCACACCACCCTGTACTATTATTACGGAGGAAAGGTTAGGGTGGAGCAGGGTTGCGGTTGTCAGGAAAACACACCATCTCAAGCGGTGGAAACAAATTCTAGCGGGGGCCTGTGCTCTTGGCCAGGGCGGTCCCGATTCCTAGCTAGCATACAGAAGACATCTTGGCCCGTGAACTGATCTAACAGGGCTACTAGCTCACAACAGGGGAACTCAGCCACTTCGGGAGTGGTCCACAGGAGGGAGTTCACTGTTGGCATCGTGGTTGTCAATCGAGTCAGCCAGTTTGGTAATCTCGGCGGTGTCAAATTCGATCACACCAGAGTCCAGATTGAAGCTGTCGGCGTGGTCAGCGGTTCCAGAAGCCTCGGCCTCGTCGTCAGTCGTCGATTGAGTGTAATCTGGTGACGGAGGAACACCGCCGGGATGATCCGGCGGCGGTGGCCACACCGGGATGCGTCGCCAGAAGCCTTGCCGTGCTCGGTGTCTGCGTGCTTGCCTCCGAGGAAGTGAACTGGTTGACATGCCTCCGAAGTTGTCGGCGGTACATGCCGTCACGGGAAGGAAAGAACAAGCCACCGTAGACACTGAACCGGCACCACCGATCGGTGCAACATCTACACCAGCAGGCGGGAATGCCGTCACGGTGTGCATTAAGCACATGCTCACACACATGAAGAGTGCTGGCAGTGCTGCTGCCGTGAGGAAAGTGCCAATTGACGGCGTCCGGACACCACCAACCCGTGGAGCGGGTGGTGGCGCGTCGACATGTAAGCTCTCGTCGTCAGACTCCGAGTCAGCCACGCTAGCTGAATCATGCGTGGAAGAAATGTACGGAGGCAGGGGGTGAAGGATTTAGCTGAAACCTCCGGTTCGAGCTCGAAGAAGCCCAATTGCACAGACATGCCGTCCATGAAAGATTGCTCGAAGGGGGGTTCGTCGTCGATGTACTGCTTTGGGTGAATTACCGCGCTCTCGTCGGTCTCGATCGCCACTTGCGGCTCAGGCTCCACGGCGCTCCCGTCGATCACGGCGGGCGTGGCCGAGCCGAAACGCACCATGGGAAAATGCTGTGAGGCCGACTCAGCACCACCGGCTACCTGCTTCAGCTCGCGGAGGGCAGTCCGCGCCTCATGCACACGTGTTGCAAGGAGCGAGGGTTGAGAAGGCAGTAAGCCCGCGTACTGTGCCCGAAGGCCGATGTTGATGTCGTCCGCGAAGGTGAAGGGCTCCTTGTAGGAGGCTACCACTCCAGTTTCTTCTCTTCTTTACGGTTTCGGACTTATACTATTCTACACTTATTAAACGACCGCACGAGGTATGCTTACGATTGGTCAACTACAAGACTTCGGTTTCGTAAATCTTAATAGCTATGCTTTTGCTTTCAAGTGTATGCTTTCAATACACAATATACAGCGGATACGGCTCTTACTTTTTATGTTACAATTCTCAGTTCAGTTCATCTCCCCGAAACTGGTTACACTTAGAGTTCTTATGCATTCAGGAACTCTCTCCATAACTCAACTGTACTGAGTACTCCGTACAACAGGCTAGGCACCTCACATCAACATCATTCTGATCGGTCCTACTGTACTCCGTACTGAGTACTCTTGCGTTTTGTACTTAGCCGTTTTCTTGCTCTTGTGCTTGCCTCCTAGCACAACTCCCCCCCCTTAGGGAAGGTCACGTCCACGCTGACCACGTCGGACCAGTAAAGTTTTTATACAGATCTTCTACTGTTGCTCAGGATGATTATACAGGTCTCAGCCGCCTGTTGTCTGGGATGACATTATACTTCCCAAGACACACCGCAATAAGGAGATCAACCTCTTAAGCACAAGGGTCGGCCTCTCACCGGTCTGCCATCTGCACTACCAGGCTCCCCCAAGGCTCGAGATCTCACATCCATTACTACGCTCAAGGTTTCAAACCTTCCAACACGGCACACCACAGGTGATGACAATAGGTTTGCCAATTACCCGGCAGTTCTCGGGATGCCGGCCCGGAGGAAAGGTTTTAAACCCCTACCGCCTCCTCGGATGCGCAGAGCTTTTATCCAGATCTCCAACTGCCGCCTGGCTATGCCGAGGCTAGAGCCACTGCTTTGGTGGATGGATTATACAGGTTCTCACCTGTCGCCTGGCATGGCCAAGGCTAGAGCCACTGCTCTGGTGGATGGATTATACAGGTTCTCACCTGTCGCCTGGCTATGCCGAGGCTAGAGCCACTGCTCTGGTGGATGGATTATACAGGTTCTCACCTGTCGCCTGGCATGGCCAAGGCTAGAGCCACTGCTCTGGTGGATGGATTATACAGGTTCTCACCTGTCGCCTGGCTATGCCGCGGCTAGAGCCACTGCTCTGGTGGATGGATTATACAGGTTCTCACCTGTCGCCTGGCTATGCCGAGGCTAGAGCCACTGCTCTGGTGGATGGATTATACGGGTTCTCACCTGTCGCCTGGCTATGCCGAGGCTAGAGCCACTGCTCGGGTGGATGGATTATACAGGTTCTCACCTGTCGCCTGGCTATGCCGAGGCTAGAGCCACTGCTCTGGTGGATGGATTATACAGGTTCTCACCTGTCGCCTGGCGCGCTCGCGGTGGCTGCCATCTGCCACTCGCGGCGCGCTCTCTCCTCCCCAAAAGAAAAGCGGTCCGCTCCCGGACGCTTCACTCTCGGTGGCCCTAAGGGGAGGGCGCGGGTGAGCACCTCGGTGTGCTCACCTCGTGGCGACACGCATGCAAGGGTGGGCCTCCTTGTAGGCGCGTGGCGATGCGTCCCGTCGAGACGGGTGCACTCGCCCGGAGCTTGGGGCTCGCCGGCCTCATCAGCACCCCGAGTGTGGGTGCCGCGCTCCGCGCTCGGCGGCGGGGCATGCGTGCGCGGTGTGCTGCTCCCAGGCACGCGCATCAACCTCTGCAAGGAGGCCCGATGCGCCCGGACGCGGTGCACACG
>LGRX02014653.1:0-12091 GCA_001247695.2 Cymbomonas tetramitiformis | reverse complement strand
AAAACTCACACGTTAGATTTGAAAATGATGTTATGGTCATCATTTTTTTCGTTACTCTATTTTATTAGCTATTGAAAAATATGCTCAAAATAGTACAGCATCTGTAACGCCCTAATAATACCTACATTCACGTGTACAGTTACAGGGGTGTAACATACCTCTAAAAACCACGTGATACACAGCGAAAAATTGAATGCAGTTTTGCTTAAATTTCTTTGCAAAATGTTCATACTGCTTTAATTTAACATATTTTAGGGTTACTGATGTCAAGTAACACCCCAATATCACTGTGGGATATAAGGGTCACTGTAACGCTACATACCCTAAATGCCACCCATATATTAGAAAACACTTTGTGTTTGGCATATATGTCATGCTGAAATCAGCACAGCCATGACAATATTTTCGGGCTACAACCCAAAAACTGTAGGGCAACAACCCAAAAACTGTAGGGCGACAACCCAAGAACTGTAGGGCTGCAACCCTAAAACTGTATACGCTGCTTCCTATAAGGACTGCATGCTAATCATGAGGTAAAAAGGCAACTGACAACTGCCTATGTGTATTCACACTTCCTTGAGGGGGGAAGAAGGTGGATATGTATATATATATATACATACATAAACTCATTATAAGGTACAGATATACTACATGTGCAAAACATAGATATATATACCATATATATATACACACACACATACACTCAGACAATTGAGGCATTTTTGGTGTTGTGTTTTGTTTTTTAGATGGCAGACGAATCAGACATTCCAGCTATCAATGCAGATCCGTCGACATGGTTCTTTGACATCTTAGGTTCCTACGCTGCCTACAGTCGGTTCAAGATACCCAAGTGGCTCACTGGTTATGATAATACCCAGACCAGATTCGACCAAATAGGGTACTTCGATAATATCGGTCGCATGAGGCCCGACATGAGCAGATATAGGGATCCTGAGAATGAACCACGGGAACCAGACGAGGAGTATACAGAGGAACATGCTCCAACAGTTTTCACAGATCCTGATGATGAACCAGCACCAGCTCCATCCACTTTAGTTCCAAAGGTGAAAATGACACCACCTAGGGAATTTAAAGCAGGACAGGATGCAGAGATATGGTTGGAAACAGTGGATAGATATTTTCAGTTCACTTATCCAGGAGTTCCAGACAAGGACATTATCACAGTATTCCTGACACTCATACAAAACAACGACCGACATTATTTCCAGGTCGTGGCAAAACAACCAAATGCCACATATGAGAGGGTCAGAAGGGTTTTCCTCAGTCAGTTTGGCAACCCCCATAAAAGATCAGTGGCTAAAAAACACCTAATGGCACTGAATCAAGGGAACCAGACTTTCTCAGATTATCTACGCACGTTCATGTCACTGGCTGCATTAGCAGCAGTTGATCTGGATGATGTGTTGATAAAGGACAGGTTCGTCAACAGTATGGATTCTGATCTTCGCAAACAATTCCATCTGAGATTCTTTACAGAAGACGAAAGGAATAATCTGTCGTGGTCACAAACCACACAGATCCTGCTCGACTTGAATTATGTTGTTCATTCGAAGCAATCAGAGACCCTACATTATCGGGGGCAAAAGGAACAGTCATCAGGAGGCCCAGTCAGAAAGGATAAGGACAAAGGGCGTGGCAGAAAGCCATATGACAGATCCAATAGGAACTGGAATCAGAATGGCAATCAGAATCCAAATGCCAATCAGAATTCCCAAAGGAACAAAGGGAAAGGTGGAAAAGGCAAAGGCAAAGGAAAACACTCTAACAACTAATCTCCTAAGTATACCTAAATATTCCTAAGAATCTCCTAAAAATCTCCTAAAAATCTCCTAAACATGTCATATGAACACATACTTAAGTATAAACTCGTATTGTATGTTAATATTGGCTTCTCCTAAAGTTGGGTAATTAGTGATTGGACGAATGTATATATAAACTTAGTATAATTCAAAAGTTAGGAACATGACACAATATAAACCGATGTCACATTTAAATACGCAGCTATGTTATTGGTCCAATGTTTAGGAAACCCTAGTCATCGTGCTTTGCTATTGGCTAGATGTTTAGGAAAACCTAATATGCAGCTATTTTATTGGCCCGATGTTTAGGAAACCCTAGGTATTGTGCTTCGCTATTGGCTAGAAGTTCATGAAAACCTAATATGCTGCTATTTTATTGGCCCAATGTTTAGGAAACCCTAGGCACTGTGCTTTGCTATTGGCTAGATGTTTAGGGAAACCTAACGTGCTGCTATTTTATTGGTCCAATGTTTAGGAAACCCTAGACATTGTGCTTTGCTATTGGCTAGATGTGTAGGGAAACCTAATATGCAGCTATTTTATTGGTCCAATGTTGGGGAAACCCTAGGCGCAGTGTATTACAATTGGCTAGATGTTTAGGGAAGCCCTTGGTCCATAAATACAGTATGAGAAAGTCATACACAGGTCCACGCCGCATACAAGTATGACGCTATTGTTCAGCAGTTCAGCCATGGTTCAGCCAATCAATGCTCTCTAGCTGGGTCAGGCGATGCTGGAAGCCGATGCACGACACGCGTGCCGCGCTTGGTAAAGTGAATCGGGTGGTCTCATTAGTAACAGCCCGTGCGTACTTGATGAAATAGGTGCATGACGTGGTAGTGTGTACTGCCAGGGAGATCTTGAAACATGGCCTTGGAGAGGATGGCGGCACATCGATGGTACGATGAGCTCTACACAATCCTTCTTGTCCACCACTGTTACGTGTTACCCCTTGCTTTGTACGGTACTCGTCCTGGATCTCTCTGTACGCAACGACCCGTGCCAGGCGACACACCACCTGCTGTGTTGCAGAGTTTGTCACAAGGTAATACGCGAGGATTTGTGTGTAAGGGTAGCTTGGTGGTAGACCTAGCTCGCCGAAACCACTAACGGTACCAGTGAGGGAGACGTGGTAAGAGATTCGCTTGGTGGCTCGCATGTACTGGGAAGAATGCACCACCTCTGTGTTGAGGGACATCCTGAGGTACACCGTGATGTCACATTTCCCAGGCGATGCCTGCGCACAACTTGCCAACAGGCGATCAAGTTGCAGCCGCAGGTTGCATGGAAGAGTCGTGGACAATAGTTTCCTCCCTGTGCCTAGAAAATAACAGGGCGCCTCGACCTGTTTTGCCACTGGATCCGTGGCAGCTCTGACGGTGGGTTTGGGAAACAACTTCTCCGCCAAGACATCCATACTGCGCATATTCGGGTTTCTGAAGCGGTAGTCATGTAGGGCATCTTCGTCACAAATAGTGTTCACAGGTTTTTGTTTCACGTGGGTATCCTTAACCACTCCCTTCATACGCTGAATGGCACGCTCCACCCACAACTCCATGGCTGCACCGACCTCGCCCAAATAGTGTTCTTGCCGAAACATATACACCACTGCCAACCTCATGTTGTATGTGAGCAGTTTCAATATACCTGTGGTTTCCAAGATGTTTGCATGCGCTCGGAGGTGATCGCGTGTCGCCGCTCTAGCTCCTTCCACCTCGGCAGTACTCCACCCCGCGTGAGTTCCCGAAGCTCGCACATAGTGAAGCACAGCTCTGCGCAGGTGTTGCCAAGCGTCCTCCATCACCATATTCCACTTGGCGAGTTGATCACCGATCACCAACGGGCTGTAGTAGATGATCCAATTCAGGGATGCAATGGAGGCTTCACGAGCTTCGCCCGGGCTTGCATTTCGTCCAAAATCGTCTTGGGCAAACTTAAGGTCGCATCGGGTACCTCTGGCACTTTGCTCAATAATAGCTTCCAGAATCTCTTCGCCAGGCCGTATAACACGCAGTGCCCGAACTGCGTATTAAAGCATGGGATCGAAGTACGGGATCAACTCGAGCGCACCGCGCCCATGCCGTCCGGTCATTTTCGGGGCTTCCCCTCCATCGGTTCTAGATACCAACCCAGGATCATGCCCGTCTTTAGAAAGCATGAGGAGCTCTTCGTCCGCATGCACCTCGGATTTCCCCTGCACGGTTGTCATAGTTAGCTTGGCCTACCCCTTGAAATACATTCCCTTCCCGCCAGGACCGCTCGTCCCTTCGAACAGACTATAGGCATCAGCCCAGTAGCTACCGACTCCCATAAAGCGCCCCATCGTGATCCGCATCACCGAATCCGCGTGCACCATTCCCAAGAATACTTTAAGCTTGTAAGTTCTCTCCAAGAAACTGTCGTACACCTCAAACCCGCGCATAAGGCGTACCATCTCGGCTTCAAATAGTGCCCATATCACCAGGGGGTTCTTCTCCTTTTGCCGGGAGCCGCGTGTAAGCCACAAAACCCGATGCCACATATCACGTTGACGAAACCGCAACCATCTATTGCGACACCCATCCCACATCGCGTTCATCCACCGTACGCCATTGGTATTGATTTACAAAACGGCATTCGCATCACAGCAGGCCCTTCATTTCAAATGCGTACCGCGATGTGAAGATCCTCGCACTTTATCACGCCAGCACCCATGGAATATGACCTGGTCACAATGAAATCAGTTGTTACTATATGCAGAAAAAGAATAAACACATCCGTTCAGGTCGCTGCATCCGTGTTGCCACAAATACAACGAACACTGGGAAATCGAGGGTTATGGCGTCGTCATCGCACCCAATGTCCGAGTTCCATAGTTGGGCGTCATCCGCGCCGGGAGAGAGAGTATCATCGAGCGGTGCTCCACGTATTCCACACCAAGATCGCCCCCCTGCCTGTGGAGGCGGCTCTACAGGTGTACTCGCTGACGGCGAAAGCAAGGCACCTCTGACGGCCTGATCTATACGTTCGGACAGCGCTGCCGTCCATAAGCCAAGTCCTGCTTGGGCATCCCGCCGGGCCCGTCGCTTGCAGAACTCCGGGTTACGCATCCAACGTTCTATAGTACGCTGCGGCGCGAAGTAATAAAACCAATCCCGTGGACGGAGCTCATCTCGACCATCGCTGGTGCGTATGACCTCGAACCGTTTCTCCGTACACGTGCACACCGGCGCACCGTCGGAGTTGGTTTCCAGTATGGTGTCACAGGTCTGGTTCTTGTCCCATGAGCTTCGGTCGTCGCCACGGGAGTAATGTCGGCACCAATTCACGCATACATGCACGGCGTGGTCCATGTGCGACTCGGTCTTCAAAGCATTTCCTCATTCTATAAAGACTTGACGGGAGATTGCACTTTCCAGGTCCCCACATGAGCATGATCAAAACCTTCACAAACCTGTCGAATGCAGATCTCGACCGATGTCGACCACACGACAAACGACTCTACCTCCCATGACCTCACATCATCCGCCCCTCCCACGAGCTGCGTACACAGGCCGGGTGTGATCCCGTGCGTGCAGAGCTGGCGCGGGTAAACTAGAGGGTGCGCCGCGCATGACGTTCGTGAGCCGAACGCCCACCAACCCGACCTTGTCTACAACTCCACACCCCCCTCCAACTGAACGGCCACACGACAAACGATATTTGACACGAAGTGGGAACTGATTCCGCGCGATCGAGATGTCATCAGACCTGAGACAGGTCGTCATCGTCATTTCGCCGGATCCGAGGTGCCATGCCACCGCTGCGAGGTGCACACGGTAAAGCTGCGAACGGAAGGTCAAAGGCAAAGGGGAAGGCAAAGGGTTTAAAATTTAGCGGCAGTAGGAATAGTTTTCAGAAGCATATGGAAAGTATTCTAGTGCTTCTGAAAACTATTCCTACTTCTTCTATATCCTAAACCCTTTGCCTTGCCTTTTACTGCTGCACGCGACCGGCAAGCATCTTTGAAACTTCCGAGTTTCAAAGATGCGTTTTGTATTTTGGGTGCACCCTAAAATTACAAAACAGCCGAGCGCTTCCCGTTTGTGCGGGATATTCACATTTATTCCATGGCATATTTCATATAAAATATACACATAAGCACGAAGGCATCGGCCACGCATCTTTGAAACTAACGAGTTTCAAAGATGCGTTTTTGGTCATTTGGGTGCGCATACCCAAATAACAAAAAAGCCGAGCGCTTCCCGTTGGCGTGGGGTATCCAACGCTTGAATGTTGAATATTCAATATAATATGAGTTAGCATGCGAGGTTGCGAAGGCATCGGGACAGAATCTACGAAACTGTCCTATGCCTTTGCATTTGGGTTTGGGTTCGAACGTACCCAAACCCAAAGATGCCAAACAGCCGAGGGCTTCCCGTGCGTCCTAGCGCACGAAACTTGGCACAAATACTGCCAAGATACATATCTTTAAGTTACCTGAAGCTCAAGGCTTCAAGTTGCTTGTGCGCGAAACGCACAATTTATTTCTAAGGCAGATGTTTTGGGTTTGGGTTCGAACGTGACACCCAAACCCAAAGATGCCAAACAGCCGAGGGCTTCCCGTGCGTCCTAGAGCACGAAACTTGGCACAAATACTGACAAGGTGCATATCTTTAAGTTACATGAAGCTCAAGGCTTCAAGTTACTTGTGCGCGAAACGCGCAATTTGTTTCTAAGGCAGATGTTTTGGGTTTGGGTTCGAACCCAAACTCAAAGATGCCAAACAGCCGAGGGCTTCCCGTGCGTCCTAGAGCACGAAGCTTGGCACAAATGCTGCCAAGATACATATCTTTAAGTTACTTGAAGCTCAAGGCTTCAAGTTACTTGTGCGCGAAACGCGCAATTTATTTCTAAGGCAGATGTTTTGGGTTCGAGTTTTGGTTCGAACCCAAACCCAAAGATGCCAAGCAGCCGAGGGTTTCCCCTGCGTGTGCATGTGTGTTAACTCATATGAAATATGCCATGGAATACATGTGAATATCCCGCACAAACGGGAAGCGCTCGGCTGTTTTGTAATTTTAGGGTGCACCCAAAATACAAAACGCATCTTTGAAACTCGGAAGTTTCAAAGATGCTTGCCGGTCGCGTGCAGCAGTAAAAGGAAAGGCAAAGGTTTTAGGATATAGAAGAAGTAGGAATAGTTTTCAGAAGCACTAGAATACTTTTCATATGCTTCTGAAAACTATTCCGACTGCCGCTAAATCTTAAACCCTTTGCCTTTCCCTTTGCCTTTGACCTTCCGTTCGCAGCTTTACCATGTGCACCTCGCAGCGGTGGCACCTCGGATCCGGCGAAATGACGATGACGACCTGTCTCAGGTCTGATGACATCTCGATCGCGCGGAATCAGTTCCCACTTCGTGTCAAATATCGTTTACCACGAGCTGCGTGCACAGACAGGCTGGGTGTGATCCCATGTGTGCAGAGCTAGCGCGGGTAAACTAGAGGGTGCGCCGCGCATGACGTGCGTGAGCCGAACGCCCGCCAACCCGACCTTGTCTACAACTCTACACCCCCCTCCAACTGAACGGCCACACGACAAACGACTCTCCCTCCCATGACCTCACATCATCCGCCCCTCCCACGAGCTGCGTACACAGGCTGGGTGTGATCCCATGCGTGCAGAGCTGGCGCGGGTAAACTAGAAGAGGGTGCGCCGCGCATGACGCGCGTGTGCCGAACGCCCACCAACCCGACCTTGTCTACGACTCTATACCCCCCTCCAACTGAACGGCCACACGACAAACGACTCTCCCTCCCATGACCTCACATCATCCGCCCCTCCCACGAGCTGCGTGCACAGGCTGGGTGTGATCCCATGCGTGCAGAGCTGGCGCGGGTAAACTAGAGGGTGCGCCGCGCATGACGTGCGTGAGCCGAACGCCCACCAACCCGACCGTGTCTACAACTCCACACCCCCCTCCAACTAAACGGCCACACGACAAACGACTCTACCTCCCATGACCTCACATCATCCGCCCCTCCCACGAGCTGCGTACACAGGCCGGGTGTGATCCCGTGCGTGCAGAGCTGGAGCGGGTAAACTAGAGGGTGTGCCGCGCATGACGTGCGTGAGCCGAACGCCCACCAACCCGATCTTGTTTGACCCGACCATACACCACGTACTGACCGGCATAACACGACGAGCCAAACGACATGCCAGTGGTAAACACGCGCACGCTTGGCTACAAGTCGAGCTTGATCGAAATATGGACACCTTGCCACCATCATAATTAAAAACACTTTCCATAGCTTGATACCATGTGACCCTCATGAGCTTTCTACACCGGTTGGGCACAAGCCCGACGGCACACAAACGCCATGGTTCTAATGGGTACCAGGAATATTGTGCATATTATCCAATTGTTTTTGCGAGCCAATCTGAAGATAGGTATCAAGAGGAGGGATAAAGGCAGTTACAACACTTGTCGCTTGTACAAGTGTATATGCAATGCACGTTCTTTATTTTTGTGAAAATCACCTATGCCGCCCAACTATTACACCACGTATAACGAGCACGTGTCTACAACTTACCCACCACCCGACCCTACACCGGTGGCGGATCAAAGACACAATGAATAGCACGACGAGCCAAAAGACATGCCAGTGGTAAACACGCGCACGCTTGGCTACAAGTCGAGCTATTCATTGTGTCTTTGACTGTCCTCGTTCGAAGTCTTTGCTTTTCGTATTCACATTTAAAAATCACGCTAAGAGGGTGCTCTAAAGACTTGACAACCTACTCAAACAAAAAATTCAAGATTCCTAATAGATCCATGCAATTGTCATCAGAAGGCGAAATGTTGTCACGGGCATCATGGCCACCGTGAATGCTACTATGGCGCGTGCCTAAGGACAACGATTCCTACAAATCAAGTGAGTCGCTAACCACTTGAATACTACGTGACTACGGATTCCTACAAATCAAGTGAGGCGCTAACCACTTGAATAATACGTGACTACGTATGTCAAAAGAACTTCGAAAGCAAAGGAGAAAGAAAGACGCATCGGACACACAAGTGCGATATGGAAGAGCAAGTATGGGGAACACGTCAGTGTACAAATTTCGCAAACTGTTATTGTTTTTGCCTAAAGTTGTTACCTTCTCATTATGACTTTCATGAGTGGCTTCAAGAATGCTTGGCACTACATGAGAGATCCACGGTTTTGGCACCGCACAAGTGTTCAGGCATGGCTAGCACAACTTCGGGTGAGTAACACACAAGTTCTCAAAGTTTGAAAGGAGAAGGCTCTCTCCATTCATGCACACATAAAAAATTGTTACTAGTTTTTCAAGGGATAACAACTCCATAAAAAGGCTGCAAAGCTTCGATTTCGAAAGAAGGTTCGTTCATCGTCATTCCCTTCCACAAGATGGACACCTTCTGCAAAAATAGATCGTCTACAAAGAGCATGGTCAACAGGTTCGCATGCGTTGCTACATACCTCGAAATCGCGGCAACGACCAACATTCATGAAGGGCACCTGACACCCCAAACAAAAGCTTTCAGCTTTCGCCTCCAAACAAAAGGGGTACGAGAAAGATAGCGCACCTTTAATGTGTGGCACCTCGGACTTGCACCGAGATCTCCAAACCAAGATGGTTTGGTGCTCTACCTTTGAGCTAGTGCCACAAAATTCTGTTGGGTTTGAAGATTTTCTGTACCCAAGTAAGGTGGGGTTCCTAGGTGACAACACATCTTTTCAAAGAAAAACTCAAACGCAAATGTAAAAGGTACCAGATGTCCTAATTTTTCACGGGGAACTTCGTCGTGAAGTTAGAATTCACGCCCGGTCAACCGTCGTTCCGGAAAACGCACCTCTGCAAAAACTGTGACCAAAGGCATGACCTACCCAAGGGAATACGCAACTTTCGTAAAAAATGTCCGATGAACGCAAATGAAAACGCAATTCGGGGTGGTTCTTCGCAAGGAAAGCGCCTGTTGCGTCACAATTGCCGGCAGGTTTCTCGTTTTCCCGCCAGCAAAAGGTCTGCGAATCTTGGCAGAAAATAAAAGAAGGCTTTCGCCTCCAAACAAAAGGGGTACGAGAAAGATAGCGCACCTTTAATGTGTGGCACCTCGGACTTGCACCGAGATCTCCAAACCAAGATGGTTTGGTGCTCTACCTTTGAGCTAATGCCACAAAATTCTGTTGGGTTTGAAGATTTTCTGTACCCAAGTAAGGTGGGGTTCCTAGGTGACAACACATCTTTTCAAAGAAAAACTCAAACGCAAATGTAAAACGTACCACATGTCCTAATTTTTCACGGGGAACTTCGTCGTGAAGTTAGAATTCACGTCCGGTCAACCGTCGTTCCGGAAAACGCACCTCTGCAAAAACTGTGACCAAAGGCATGACCTACCCAAGGGAATACGCAACTTTCGGAAAAAATGTCCGATGAACGCAAATGAAAACGCAATTCGGGGTAGTTCTTCGCAAGGAAAGCGCCTGTTGCGTCACAATTGCCGGCAGGTTTCTCGTTTTCCCGCCAGCAAAAGGTCTGCGAATCTTGGCAGAAAATAAAAGAAGGCTTTCGCCTCCAAACAAAAGGGGTACGAGAAAGATAGCGCACCTTTAATGTGTGGCACCTCGGACTTGCACCGAGATCTCCAAACCAAGATGGTTTGGTGCTCTACCTTTGAGCTAGTGCCACAAAATTCTGTTGGGTTTGAAGATTTTCTGTACCCAAGTAAGGTAACAGCCGGTAGGGCTACGAGTGTAATCTGTTCCAAACCTGCAAGGTCCTTTGCCTCTTCGAGGAAGGACCGCTGTCTCCCGTTTTCTCCATTGCTGTTTTTTTTTTTTTAACTCTCTTGCGAGAGCCAACCGCTCGTTTTCAAATCGTAAAGAACTTCAAGTCAAACACGACTTGGTGTGGCGCAGGCAACAGGCGGGATATCTCGCCTTGCATATCATCATCGTGCGCAATCGATCGCAAGCGCCATCGACTCGTCGTGATGACGGCCATGGCCATGCATGCGATTTCGCTATCTTATTATCTTAGTTTATATTTATGCACTCATCACCTGCTTGCCATGGAATTTCTATCATTTATACCGCGACTGTATGCCTTCCCCCATGTTCTCGCAATTTATACACATCGATTAGCCTTTCTTTAAATTTATACAAGCGTTTAGGCTCTCGATCTCAGATTCTCGCCTGTCTCCGCGGCTTTTAGGGGCGTATTTAGGACACCAAATCCTAATTACCCAGCTTTAGGGGGCATTTTGGCACTTTAGGACCATTCTCGATTTTTTAGGAAAACTTAGTGAATTTTAGTTAAAATCCTTGTTCAAGTGAAAGGGAAAGGAGCAGCAGCAAATCCTCCTCAGCCTTGCCAACGTTGTGGTCGTACCAATCACGCCACAAAGGATTGTTTCTCCACCAAGACACCAGAAGGACAAGCCATACAAGGCAAGCCTCCAGCTCAGAATCCTTTCAGAAGACAGCAGCAACAGAATAATCAGGGTGCTAAGAACGAGTCTGGCAAACTCGTCAAAACAATCAACACCCTGGTTAAGGAGCTAAAGAATCAGCAGAGCATCAATGCAGCAGTTGCAGCTCCAGCTCCAGCTCCAGCTTCAGCTCCAGCTCCTCAGGGAAACTCTCAGGGTACTGCACAGGTACCAGTGATGAGAGCACCCCAAAGGTGAATCAGCCTGAAGATGCCACTGAAGCAAGTGGCCGGGTTGAGAGTATCTCAGAAGAAGTCCTTTCCAGTCTGACATTACACTTTCAACAGATGGACACTCCCTCAGAGCACATCGCACAGATGCAGTCTCAGACGGCACAGCTGAAATCACAGAAGAAGCTGTTGTTGTACAAAGGGAAAGTATATGGACAGAGTACTCACATATTGGTAGATCCAGGAGCTACATCGTCTTTCATCGACAGACAGTTCGCTGCTCAGCTTGGTATAGATAGCACCCACAGATTCCTCATCATTCTCAGTGGGATTGGCTGGAGGAAGCCAACTACCCTGTACATCCTATCTTCCCAAAGCTACATTCACGCTGGGTAAGTATAAGGACACAGAGAATTTCTACATCATTGACATGAAACCCTTCACTGTCATCCTGGGTCAAGATTGGTTGGAGAGGAGAAATCCACACATTGACTTCCAGTCCGAAAACCTGACGATCACTAGGAAGCACTCATCAGGCTCCAGTATTCGCACAGTGTTATCCAGAGTTGAACAGACTCCAGGCTCAGATGACCTTCCTGAAATGGAATTGGTCAGTGCCACCA
>LGRX02014652.1:0-19612 GCA_001247695.2 Cymbomonas tetramitiformis | reverse complement strand
GTGGGCGCGCGTCATTCTTCGCGCGCGCGACCTGGCGACGGGGGTCGGCGCGTGTCATCCTTCGTGCGCGCGACCTGGCGACGCGGGTGGGCGCGCGTCATTCTTCGTGCGCGCGACCTGGCGACGGGGGTGGGCGCGCGTCATTCTTCGCGCGCGTGACCTGGCGACAGGGTGGGCGCGCGTTATTCTTGCCAGGAAGCAGGTACACCAAGGCACAATCACAACACACATGGGAATAGCAATGTTTTATATACAAATCAAATATTGATATACCGTCTGCGGAGATGTGTTCCAGTACTCCTGGTCACAGCGGTCTGCTAGTCAGCCATCAGGCAGGGGTCCCATGTCTCTGTGTCTCTGTACCAACAACTCTCGAGTCTGTCTCATCTCTCAATCTCACAACTAGCCAAGTGTCTGAACTGTGGCTCTAAGCAGTGGTGACACAAGGAAGCTTCTGTGCAGCTGCTCGGCAGCTGCTGGGCTCCAGGCTTCAGGCTTCAGGCTTCAGGCTTCAGGCTTCAGCCAAGACCTGGGGGACAAAGAAGCTTCCTCTCACCCAAACCCCACCACGCTCAAACCCAGAGTCACACAACAGGACCAGGGAGGGATGGCGGGAGAAAAAAGAGCAAGAACCGTGCTTTTGGCACGTGTGGGCTCGAAGTGAGAAAACTGTTTCACTGATCCTAGTGAAACTGTTTTAAGCACTGTCGCACAGCTCTCGGCAGTTGGCCGAGGCTCGATCGGGCCACGTGGCGGCCGATCGGAAAGTGTCAGTTTGAAATCCCAAAACAGATCAAGCAAGTGTCTCAAATGACTCGGGCATCTGATGCGGGCAAACTGACACACGGTGACGGGTCTCCGTCCGAACCCGTCGCGGGCGACACGACTGTCGCGCCCACTCGTCGCTACGGGATCTGTCGCACAGAAAATCTGATGCCACAAAAAATCCCAGGCGACATCGACGGGGGGGGTGTACTCTGCTACCTTCGAATAACCGAAATTATAGTGCCGATAATTTTGGATTATTCTTGCCAGGAAGCAGGTACACCAAGGCACAATCACAACACACATGGGAATAGCAATGTTTTATATACAAATCAAATATTGATATACCGTCTGCGGAGATGTGTTCCAGTACTCCTGGTCACAGCGGTCTGCTAGTCAGCCATCAGGCAGGGGTCCCATGTCTCTGTGTCTCTGTACCAACAACTCTCGAGTCTGTCTCATCTCTCAATCTCACAACTAGCCAAGTGTCTGAACTGTGGCTCTAAGCAGTGGTGACACAAGGAAGCTTCTGTGCAGCTGCTCGGCAGCTGCTGGGCTCCAGGCTTCAGGCTTCAGGCTTCAGGCTTCAGCCAAGACCTGGGGGACAAAGAAGCTTCCTCTCACCCAACTAGGAGCAGGCACCCAGCGGTACCGCACGAGGCCCCTAGGCACCGGGTCCCCAAATCCAGCACATCAGCCCACAATAGGGCCTAACCAAACCCCCGGAGGTAAGCACCCAGCGGTACACCGGGAGTTTGGGTCACTGCTGCTTGGGACCCGAGTCCCCAAAACCAGCACATCAGCCCACAGTAGGGCCTAACCAAACCCCGGTACACCCAGCGGTACACTCTACCGGAGTCTGGGTCACTGCTGCTTGGGACCCCCTTAAGCAGCACAACAGCCCACAATAGGGCCTAACTAGGCACCGGAGTACAGCGGAGGCAAGCCTAGGTACAGCCCACAGTAGGGCCTATCCAGACACCGGAGTACACCAGAGGCACGCCTAGGTTCCTGCTGCTAGGGAAGCACTGCAACTGAGACCACAACACCCAACCCATCGGCAAGAGAGAGAGAGAGGGGCGGGAGGGCCGGGAGGGAGCGGGTACGTACCGATCAGGCTCGCCCCTCGAAGGCGCGGGTGGCGGCTGCAGCGCCGGAAGCCATTGCCGAGGGGAGGATCAGCTGCTGTGCGGCGTCCATGTCGCAGTACAGCTTGTAGCACTCGGAGGCCCAGTCACCGTGGGCCTGAATCAGGGCGTCCTGCACCTGCAACCTGAAAGCAGCGGTGGCCCCGCCACGGCGGAAGGAGTGGCCGGTGTAGGCAGCCGGGTCCAGCCCCGCCCGAGCCGCCAGCTTGCGGAAGACGGCCACAAACACCGAGTGTGTCAAGGGCTTCAGGCGGCCCTTGGCATCCTCGGTGCAAAACAGAGGCCCGTCCGGGCCGAGGTTCGGCAATTGCCCAATCCTCCAAAGTGCCCGGACGACACAGATGGGGGAGCCGGGGACCTCAACCGCGCGCACGGTGTGGTAGCGCTCTCCCGCCTGGATGGTCTTAGAGTGACGCACTCTAATGTCCACCTGACGGGCCCCCTCCTCCAGGACCGGGAAGGACATGTCGGCACGGACCAGGTGACCACGAGGGTTCCAGGCGTCCGCCTTCTCAACCGAGACATTGTCCTTCCGGAAGAAGAAGAAGAATGCAGTCAGCATGGCAGCAAACACCACAATCTCTAGGAAACTGTTGGGGTCTACCACTACTGCCATCTGCAACAGCTCCTCAAACCCGATGGGCATGGTCTGCTTGGAGGGGGTGTCCCACCTCCGACCACAGCCCTGCAGGGCTGAATGCACGGCCCATCTCTCCCTCACCGGTACCCACACCAAACCCAGCTGCAGATGGAGGGCCCTCACGCCCGAGGTGTACTTCTTGGCGGTGGATGGCTTGACCTTCCGGTCAGTAACCATAAACACGACCCACCATGCCAGTACATCATCTGTTGCCGGGAGCATCATTGCCAGAAAACCTCGAGACCTGCCGGAGATGCAGAAAGAGACGAAGCTCCTCACCCCGGTAGAGTACGAGGCCTGTGTGTTTAAGGCAAAACACACAGACTGGTAGATGGCGGTCTGGGCGAACAGCCTGTCGAGCTCCTCACCTGCTCACCAAGTCACCCCGGTGAGCACGGAGTCAGTCCACTCGACAGGGTGCGGGGGGCAGCGGACCACCATGGTGGCCCATCTGGTGTCCCCCCAGTAAGTCCGCCCTCCCCCTTGCGGGGAGGGGGCGGTGAACAAGGTACTCCGTGCGGGCCAACGGCGCACTACCTTGAACACCTCGGGGAGGGACTTTACCAGCTCGTAGCCGGGGTCTCCCTCCCAGACCGGGACCAAGAAGGTCCCGGCGGTGCCACGCTGCTGCTGCCTCTTACACCTCAGAAAATTCTGGATGATCTCGAGGAAGCCAGAGAAAGGAAGATTCCCCCAGCAGTTATGGCCCCGAAAGTCCATAACTCTGGCGTCATCCTCCTTCGTCCAGCCGACCCGGCAGAAGGAGTTGGCACCGTGCCGTGAAACACAGCAGTCAACCGTGAAGGGCCCAAACTGGACGTCCAGGGCCCTCCACAGGTTGGGCAGGAGCATCCAATCATCCCGGTCTTCAATCCAGACCGAGTGATGCCTGTCCTCCCTGCACCGCCTCTGGAATGCACTAATTTGACCCCTCGAAAGGAGGTCAGCATAGACATTGTCCTTTGAGGCAATGTAGGTTGGAAGCAGACGGATGTCATGCTGGACACACACGAGGAACAACTGTCTGAGTAACGGTATGTACTCAGACGGGCCCCACCACCGCTGTAGTTGCCCAATGACACATTTGTTGTCAATGTGGACAACTACGGACTTCCCCTCCAAGTGCTTACCCCAAAGGACCAGGGCCCAGTAGAGGGTAAACAATTCCAAATACCCGATGTCCTTAGACTTTGGGTTATTTGGATTGAAAGGGAAGAAATCCTCCTGGGGCTGGCTACGGAGCCAAGCCCAGGTGACGGCGAACCAGCGCTTGTCCAGCACTGCTCCCATCCCGACTCCGGTGGAGGCATCAGTGGAAAACCATTCCCACTTAACCTCCAGCCGGTCCAGTCGGACTCGTCGGCCATTGTACAGTCTCATGACTGTGCAAATGACCTTGAGGTCCTGGACCACCTTGTCATTAAGGTGGAGGAACCTCGCCTTGCATTGTGACAACAATGCATGGGCAAACCTAGTGTACAGCGAAAGGCCGTACACCACTTGCCCGCAGAAAGCAAGCAGGCCAAGCAAGGATTCTAGCTTGGCCCGGGGAACCTGGGGGCCACCGAGGGCCCCCAACCTGCGGACCTCCTCCACCTTGGCCTGTACTACAAGCATCCGATCCTCGGAGATGCGAGCAGTGCAAACCCCCTCGGTGGTGGAGAGCTCCACCCCCAGGAACTCTAGGACCTGGGAGGGACCCTCACACTTGTCCGGGTTGACCTCGAAGCCGAGGAAGGTTACGAACTCGTGCAAAAGCCACATGAACTCCTGAACCTCATGAAATGAGCCCACCAGGAGAAAATCGTCCAGGTACCCCACAATTGAGGCACCTTGAGCCTGCATCCATCGGACAATTGCCCGAGTGAATCTGGTGAAGATACCTGGCATAGAGGAATTCCCGAAGGGGGCCCTCGTGTCAGCCAGAACTTCACCATCCCACCTAAACACGTGGGACATCCAGTACCGGGCTGCCACTGGGACACTCCGGTAGGCTGCGGTGAGGTCCACCTTAGCCATCCACAAACCCGGTCTAAGCAAAGAGTAAGCATCCTTCACCGAGGCAAACTTCTCTTTGACTAGGTCGATGCGGGAGTTAACCCCCACATCTTCCGGTCTGGAATAGTCCCACACAGGTCTGAATTTAATCACACCTTTCCTCTCCCTTTCCACAATGCCCACTGCCGAGATGCCCTGCACTTTCCAGTGCATGCGGACCTCAACCACATTGCCAGCAGCTTTCTCTTTGAGAATCTCTGCTTGCATGGCCGGCCAGTGCTCCTTAGACACATAATTTTCTACAGAGTAGAAAGTGTCTTCGGGAACTTGTGAAAAAGGAAACCCCACCCCGCATGCTGCACCCCTAACAAGGTACACGCAATCAGGGTCTTCCAGAAAGGCAGCTGCCATTCTGCAAGCCTGGGAAGTCATGGCCGGGACCGAGGC
This sequence comes from Cymbomonas tetramitiformis, assembly GCA_001247695.2. NCBI lineage: Eukaryota > Viridiplantae > Chlorophyta > Pyramimonadophyceae > Pyramimonadales > Pyramimonadaceae > Cymbomonas > Cymbomonas tetramitiformis. Next base: position 14,614 of record LGRX02014652.1, on the reverse strand, counting down.
CCCGGCCTCCTTGAGCTCAGACATGAACTCCTGCCACTGCTGGACAGAAGTGCCTGCTGCTTCCAAAGAGACAGCAGAAGTCTTTGCCCACAGTTGATCCAGCAAAGCTGGCCAACGGGTGGAGGCAGTGACCGGGACGGGCTTGCCCCCAATGTCAACTGGTCCGGGAACAAAAGAGGAATCATGCTTAGGTTTCCCGAAAGAGTCCCAAGCTTCCTGAAAACAATGTGTCGCCGACGGGTGACACTCCAAAGCCCCTCTCAAGGCTTTAGCCGGACGGCTACGGCACATCCAAGCGTGTGCCATGGGCCGCTTCTCCCGACCAAGCCTCGGGACGGGCTCAATTCTCCCCCGACCTGCAAAAGTGTCTAAGACACCTTTAGGCCCAAACACCGGGGCCTGGGCAGGGGGGGACGAAGCAGGGGGGGGGGTGTCAACAATACCCCCCTCCAAGGGGCCCCTGACAGAGACCAACGGGCTGTCCGGGGACAAACAAAGAACAGAGTCAGGCTTCGGTGAGTCCGAGGCTGACTGAACAGGGTTTCCCTCCACAACTGGTGGAGGGGAGGACAAATCCAAAGGAACGGGCGAAGCCGACACAACACAAGGCGGGGGCAATTTCCCCGCAGTCAGCTCACCCTGCTGCCGAGCCTGTGTCGTGTCACACACAGGCAGCAGCTCGACCCTTCAGACCTTGGTCTTAGGGCACTCGAAGACCGGGTGACCCCCCCCACACCCGGAACAGACGTGCGGGTGTGCGCATGCTTTGTAACTACAACCCTTCTGCTTGTTGAAGTTATAGCAATACTTGCCTTTGGACTTCTTGGCAGAAGGGGGAGCCACGGGAGGGGCCTTGGCCACCTTGGGGACCTTTGAAGGGCGCTCATCAGCAACCTTCTTAGAATTCCCCGAGGGAGTGAAGAGATCAACCCCCGCAGACATTTTGCGGAGCTGAAAATCCTGCCACACGAGAGTGACTTTCGGCATCTCCATGGAGGACTTCTCTTCACTCACAAGGTGCATGAGGAAGTCATAAAATTCCAACATGACCTTGAAGCCGAATTGTTCTGCCCGAAGGCAGAACCAAGTGCGAAAAGCTAACAAGACTTTGCCGCCCTCAACTGATGGGGCGGCAAGTGCGATGTCGAGAAAGCTAGTCTCCCACTCCTCAAGAGACTTACACTTCGAGTTAACTCGAAGGTGAGCTCTTCCGTCCACGCCAATCTCCCACGCCGGAGAATCATCTTCAGCGAACGTCTGGCGTGGACGGACTCTCAAATCAAGACCCCGATGAACACCTGAAACAGGCCTAACAGGGGCAAGACGAGTGAAGAGCGACCTACCTGAGAACTGCGCAGCGTCAAGGGACACGTCCAGGCCCTTAACTGCCGCCTCGATGTCCGCGTCAGACTGCCGATGCTTTTCCGGCACCGTTGGCGTAACTGGCGCCACTGGTGGGCTGCCAGCAGCCGGTGCCGGAACGCCCATGCCCCCAACGCCACCGCCAGCAATCGGGGCGGAAGAATTTCCGCCCTTCGCTGACGGTGAACCTGTGGGGGCACCAAGCAAAGCGAAATCGACAGTAGGGCGCTCCGGATCAATCATCACTGCGAACGCCTGCCACTTCGTCAATTCCATCTTCACTGAAAAGACGAAAGCACGAAGCAGCTGCGGCGTGCGAAGAGCTCCCTCCAACGCCTGGGGGTCATCGACAACCAACTGCGGGCACAAATGGCACATCAGTGGAAAGGCGGCCGGCCTAAGCTTCACTAACGGGTCTAACCCGAAGTGAGCCGTACCGGCCGCCACAAGAAAACCCGACAATCGTGTCGCATGCACCTGAAGAACGGCAGTCAACACGTCCAAGCACTCCAAAGGCCATTCCTCCACAAACAAGGGCGCGGACTCAAATGCAACAATTAGCGCCCGCAGCTCAGGCGAAACTGGAGGAGCGGCAACCACGGCTGCAGCAGCAGCGGCTGCAATCAGCTGCTGCTGCTGCGCATCGACCGTTTGCCTAAGCACTGCCATCGCCGCCTCATGGTTTGCTTGCTGCTGAGCCAACTGTTGTTGCATCAACGCCAGGACCGGATCAACCGGTCCGGCTTGCACAACTGGCGCTTGCACAACAGGCGCAACAGGCAAGTTCGCAGAGTAAGTTTGCACGGAATCTAGAATCCGGCCAACCAACTTCCACGAAGCCTCAGCCGCGGCTTTGACGGGCCCCCACGGAGCCGGCAACGGTGGAACAATTTTCCACTGTGCCGGCATGGAGAACGTGGAAGCCGCCGTCGGGTCCGCGACTAGAAAGCTTGTGCCTGCTGCCGTCAGCGCTGGAAGATCTGGCAAGACAACTGGCGGAATGCTTTCACGAAAAGCTGCGCGCAACGGTCCAAAGTGCTGAGACAAGCCATCTTGCGCATGCTCGGCTGTAACACGCGACCACCTAGTAGATCGGACAGTCGGGAAAAATGTGTTACAGTCATGTAAGGCGGCACGCACGGCAGGCGACCCCCAGATGGGGACCGGGTCAATCGGCAAAGGGTTAGGAGGAGGATTCATCCCTGAAAAGAAACAAGTCAGAAGTTAGAAAGTTTTCTACTTCGAGCCAAAGAATTATTTGTTTTAAATAATTCGCCCAGAAAAAAGAGCAAGAACCGTGCTTTTGGCACGTGTGGGCTCGAAGTGAGAAAACTCGCGGGCGACACGACTGTCGCGCCCACTCGTCGCTACGGGATCTGTCGCACAGAAAATCTGATGCCACAAAAAATCCCAGGCGACATCGACGGGGGGGGGTGTACTCTGCTACCTTCGAATAACCGAAATTATAGTGCCGATAATTTTGGATCATTCTTCGTGCGCGCGACCTGGCGACGGGGGTGGGCGCGCGTCATTCTTCGCGCGTGTGACCTGGCGACGGGGGTTGGCGCGCGTCATTCTTCGTGCGCGCGACCTGGCGACGGGGGTGGGCGCGCGTCATTCTTCGCGCGTGTGACCTGGCGACGGGGGTGGGCGCGCGTCATTCTTCGTGCGCGCGACCTGGCGACGGGGGTGGGCGCGCGTCATTCTTCGTGCGCGCAACCTGGCGACGGGGGTGGGCGCGTGTCATTCTTCGCGCGCGCGACCTGGCGACGGGGGTGGGCGCGCGTCATTCTTCGCGCGCGCGACCTGGCGACGGGGGTCGGCGCGTGTCATCCTTCGTGCGCGCGACCTGGCGACGCGGGTGGGCGCGCGTCATTCTTCGTGCGCGCGACCTGGCGACGGGGGTGGGCGCGCGTCATTCTTCGCGCGCGTGACCTGGCGACAGGGTGGGCGCGCGTCATTCTTCGTGCGCGCGACCTGGCGACGGGGGTGGGCGCGCGTCATTCTTCGTGCGCGCAACCTGGCGACGGGGGTGGGCGTGCGTCATTCTTCGTGCGCGCGACCTGGCGACGGGGGTGGGCGCGCGTCATTCTTCGTGCGCGCGACCTGGCGACGGGGGTGGGCGCGTGTCATTCTTCGCGCGCGTGACCTGGCGACGGGGGTGGGCGCGTGTCATTGTTCGCGCGCGCGACCTGGCGACAAGGGTCGGCGCGTGTCATTCTTCGTGCGCGCAACCTGGCGACGGGGGTGGGCGCGCGTCATTCTTCGTGCGCGCGACCTGGCGACGGGGGTAGGCGCGCGTCATTCTTCGTGCGCGCGACCTGGCGACGGGGGTGGGCGCGCGTCATTCTTCGCGCGCGTGACCTGGCGACGGGGGTGGGCACGTGTCATTCTTCGCGCGCGCGACCTGGCGACAAGGGTGGGCGCGTGACATTCTTCGTGCGCGCGACCTGGCGACGGGGGTGGGCGCGCGTCATTCTTCGTGCGCGCAACCTGGCGACGGGGGTGGGCGCGCGTCATTCTTCGCGCGCGCGACCTGGCGACGGGGGTGGGCGCGTGTCATTCTTCGCGCGCGCGACCTGGCGACGGGAGTGGGCGCGTGTCATTCTTCGTGCGCGCGACCTGGCGACGGGGGTGGGCGCGCGTCATTCTTCGTGCGCGCGACCTGGCGACGGGGGTGGGCGCGCGTCATTCTTCGTGCGCGCGGGCTGGCGACGGGGGTGGGCGCGCGTCATTCTTCGTGCGCGCAACCTGGCGACGGGGGTTGGCGCGCGTCATTCTTCGTGCGCGCGACCTGGCGACGGGGGTGGGCGCGCGTCATTCTTCGTGCGCGCGACCTGGCGACGGGGCGCGTGTCATTCTTCGTGCGCGCGACCTGGCGACGGGGGTGGGCGCGCGTCATTCTTCGTGCGCGCGACCTGGCGACGGGGGTGGGCGCGCGTCATTCTTCGTGCGCGCGACCTGGCGACGGGAGTGGGCGCGCGTCATTCTTCGTGCGCGCGACCTGGCGACGGGGGTGGGCGCGCGTCATTCTTTGTGCGCGCGACCTGGCGACGGGGGTAGGCGCGCGTCATTCTTCGTGCGCGCGACCTGGCGACGGGGGTGGGCGCGCGTCATTCTTCGCGCGCGTGACCTGGCGACGGGGGTGGGCGCGCGACATTCTTCGTGCGCGCAACCTGGCGACAAGGGTCGGCGCGCGTCATTCTTCGTGCGCGCGACCTGGCGACGGGGGTGGGCGCGCGTCATTCTTCGCGCGCGCGCAACCTGGCGACGGGGGTGGGCGCGCGTCATTCTTCGTGCGCGCGACCTGGCGACGGGGGTGGGCGCGTGTCATTCTTCGCGCGCGCGACCTGGCGACAAGGGTCGGCGCGTGTCATTCTTCGTGCGCGCAACCTGGCGACGGGGGTGGGCGCGCGTCATTCTTCGTGCGCGCAACCTGGCGACGGGGGTGGGCGCGCGTCATTCTTCGCGCGCGTGACCTGGCGACGGGGGTGGGCGCGCGTCATTCTTCGTGCGCGCGACCTGGCGACGGGGGTGGGCGCGCGTCATTCTTCGTGCGCGCAACCTGGCGACGGGGGTGGGCGTGCGTCATTCTTCGTGCGCGCGACCTGGCGACGGGGGTGGGCGCGCGTCATTCTTCGTGCGCGCGACCTGGCGACGGGGGTGGGCGCGTGTCATTCTTCGCGCGCGTGACCTGGCGACGGGGGTGGGCGCGTGTCATTGTTCGCGCGCGCGACCTGGCGACAAGGGTCGGCGCGTGTCATTCTTCGTGCGCGCAACCTGGCGACGGGGGTGGGCGCGCGTCATTCTTCGTGCGCGCAACCTGGCGACGGGGGTGGGCGCGCGTCATTCTTCGTGCGCGCGACCTGGCGACGGGGGTGGGCGCGCGTCATTCTTCGTGCGCGCGACCTGGCGACGGGGCGCGTGTCATTCTTCGTGCGCGCGACCTGGCGACGGGGGTGGGCGCGCGTCATTCTTCGTGCGCGCGACCTGGCGACGGGGGTGGGCGCGCGTCATTCTTCGTGCGCGCGGCCTGGCGACGGGGGTGGGCGCGCGTCATTCTTCGTGCGCGCAACCTGGCGACGGGGGTGGGCGTGCGTCATTCTTCGTGCGCGCGACCTGGCGACAAGGGTCGGCGCGCGTCATTCTTCGTGCGCGCGACCTGGCGACGGGGGTGGGCGCGCGTCATTCTTCGTGCGCGCAACCTGGCGACGGGGATGGGCGCGCATCATTCTTCGTGCGCGCGACCTGGCGACGGGGGTGGGCGCGCGTCATTCTTCGTGCGCGCAACCTGGCAACGGGGGTGGGCGCGCGTCATTCTTCGTGCGCGCGACCTGGCGACGGGGGTGGGCGCGCGTCATTCTTCGTGCGCGCGACCTGGCGACGGGGGTAGGCGCGCGTCATTCTTCGTGCGCGCAACCTGGCGACGGGGGTGGGCGTGCGTCATTCTTCGCGCGCGTGACCTTGCGACGGGGGTGGGCGCGTGTCATTCTTCGCGCGCGCGACCTGGCGACAAGGGTGGGCGCGTGACATTCTTCGTGCGCGCAACCTGGCGACGGGGGTGGGCGCGCGTCATTCTTCGTGCGCGCAACCTGGCGACGGGGGTGGGCGCGCGTCATTCTTCGCGCGCGTGACCTGGCGACGGGGGTGGGCGCGCGTCATCCAAAATTATCGGCACTATAATTTCGGTTATTCGAAGGTAGCAGAGTACACCCCCCCCCGTCGATGTCGCCTGGGATTTTTTGTGGCATCAGATTTTCTGTGCGACAGATCCCGTAGCGACGAGTGGGCGCGACAGTCGTGTCGCCCGCGACGGGTTCGGACGGAGACCCGTCACCGTGTGTCAGTTTGCCCGCATCAGATGCCCGAGTCATTTGAGACACTTGCTTGATCTGTTTTGGGATTTCAAACTGACACTTTCCGATCGGCCGCCACGTGGCCCGATCGAGCCTCGGCCAACTGCCGAGAGCTGTGCGACAGTGCTTAAAACAGTTTCACTAGGATCAGTGAAACAGTTTTCTCACTTCGAGCCCACACGTGCCAAAAGCACGGTTCTTGCTCTTTTTTCTGGGCGAATTATTTAAAACAAATAATTCTTTGGCTCGAAGTAGAAAACTTTCTAACTTCTGACTTGTTTCTTTTCAGGGATGAATCCTCCTCCTAACCCTTTGCCGATTGACCCGGTCCCCATCTGGGGGTCGCCTGCCGTGCGTGCCGCCTTACATGACTGTAACACATTTTTCCCGACTGTCCGATCTACTAGGTGGTCGCGTGTTACAGCCGAGCATGCGCAAGATGGCTTGTCTCAGCACTTTGGACCGTTGCGCGCAGCTTTTCGTGAAAGCATTCCGCCAGTTGTCTTGCCAGATCTTCCAGCGCTGACGGCAGCAGGCACAAGCTTTCTAGTCGCGGACCCGACGGCGGCTTCCACGTTCTCCATGCCGGCACAGTGGAAAATTGTTCCACCGTTGCCGGCTCCGTGGGGGCCCGTCAAAGCCGCGGCTGAGGCTTCGTGGAAGTTGGTGGGCCGGATTCTTGATTCCGTGCAAACTTACTCTGCGAACTTGCCTGTTGCGCCTGTTGTGCAAGCGCCAGTTGTGCAAGCCGGACCGGTTGATCCGGTCCTGGCGCTAATGCAACAACAGTTGGCTCAGCAGCAAGCAAACCATGAGGCGGCGATGGCAGTGCTTAGGCAAACGGTCGATGCGCAGCAGCAGCAGCTGATTGCAGCTGCTGCTGCTGCAGCCGTGGTTGCCGCTCCTCCAGTTTCGCCTGAGCTGCGGGCGTTAATTGTTGCATTTGAGTCCGCGCCCTTGTTTGTGGAGGAATGGCCTTTGGAGTGCTTGGACGTGTTGACTGCCGTTCTTCAGGTGCATGCGACACGATTGTCGGGTTTTCTTGTCGCGGCCGGTACGGCTCACTTCGGGTTAGACCCGTTAGTGAAGCTTAGGCCGGCCGCCTTTCCACTAATGTGCCATTTGTGCCCGCAGTTGGTTGTCGATGACCCGCAGGCGTTGGAGGGAGCTCTTCGCACGCCGCAGCTGCTTCGTGCTTTCGTCTTTTCAGTGAAGATGGAATTGACGAAGTGGCAGGCGTTCGCAGTGATGATTGATCCAGAGCGCCCTACTGTCGATTTCGCTTTGCTTGGTGCCCCCACAGGTTCACCGTCAGCGAAGGGCGGAAATTCTTCCGCCCCGATTGCTGGCGGTGGCGTTGGGGGCATGGGCGTTCCGGCACCGGCTGCTGGCAGCCCACCAGTGGCGCCAGTTACGCCAACGGTGCCGGAAAAGCATCGGCAGTCTGACGCGGACATCGAGGCGGCAGTTAAGGGCCTGGACGTGTCCCCTGACGCTGCGCAGTTCTCAGGTAGGTCGCTCTTCACTCGTCTTGCCCCTGTTAGGCCTGTTTCAGGTGTTCATCGGGGTCTTGATTTGAGAGTCCGTCCACGCCAGACGTTCGCTGAAGATGATTCTCCGGCGTGGGAGATTGGCGTGGACGGAAGAGCTCACCTTCGAGTTAACTCGAAGTGTAAGTCTCTTGAGGAGTGGGAGACTAGCTTTCTCGACATCGCACTTGCCGCCCCATCAGTTGAGGGCGGCAAAGTCTTGTTAGCTTTTCGCACTTGGTTCTGCCTTCGGGCAGAACAGTTCGGCTTCAAGGTCATGTTGGAATTTTATGACTTCCTCATGCACCTTGTGAGTGAAGAGAAGTCCTCCATGGAGATGGCGAAAGTCACTCTCGTGTGGCAGGATTTTCAGCTCCGCAAAATGTCTGCGGGGGTTGATCTCTTCACTCCCTCGGGGAATTCTAAGAAGGTTGCTGATGAGCGCCCTTCAAAGGTCCCCAAGGTGGCCAAGGCCCCCCCCGTGGCTCCCCCTTCTGCCAAGAAGTCCAAAGGCAAATATTGCTTTAACTTCAACAAGCAGAAGGGTTGTAGTTACAAAGCATGCGCACACCCGCACGTCTGTTCCGGGTGTGGGGGGGGTCACCCGGTCTTCGAGTGCCCTAAGACCAAGGTCTGAAGGGTCGAGCTGCTGCCTGTGTGTGACACGACACAGGCTCGGCAGCAGGGTGAGCTGACTGCGGGGAAATTGCCCCCGCCTTGTGTTGTGTCGGCTTCGCCCGTTCCTTTGGATTTGTCTTCCCCTCCACCAATTGTGGAGGGAAACCCTGTTCAGTCAGCCTCGGACTCACCGAAGCCTGACTCTGTTCTTTGTTTGTCCCCGGACAGCCCGTTGGTCTCTGTCAGGGGCCCCTTGGAGGGGGGTATTGTTGACACCCCCCCCCCTGCTTCGTCCCCCCCTGCCCAGGCCCCGGTGTTTGGGCCTAAAGGTGTCTTAGACACTTTTGCAGGTCGGGGGAGAGTTGAGCCCGTCCCGAGGCTTGGTCGGGAGAAGCGGCCCATGGCACACGCTTGGATGTGCCGTAGCCGTCCGGCTAAAGCCTTGAGAGGGGCTTTGGAGTGTCACCCGTCGGCGACACATTGTTTTCAGGAAGCTTGGGACTCCTTCGGGGAACCCAAGCATGATTCCTCTTTTGTTCCCGGACCAGTTGACATTGGGGGCAAGCCCGTCCCGGTCACTGCCTCCACCCGTTGGCCAGCTTTGCTGGATCAACTGTGGGCAAAGACTTCTGCTGTCTCTTTAGAAGCAGCAGGCACTTCTGTCCAGCAGTGGCAGGAGTTCATGTCTGAGCTCAGGGAGGCCGGGGCCTCGGTCCCGGCCATGACTTCCCAGGCTTGCAGAATGGCAGCTGCCTTTCTGGAAGACCCTGATTGCGTGTACCTTGTTAGGGGTGCAGCATGCGGGGTGGGGTTTCCTTTTTCACAAGTTCCCGAAGACACTTTCTACTCTGTAGAAAATTATGTGTCTAAGGAGCACTGGCCGGCCATGCAAGCAGAGATTCTCAAAGAGAAAGCTGCTGGCAATGTGGTTGAGGTCCGCATGCACTGGAAAGTGCAGGGCATCTCGGCAGTGGGCATTGTGGAAAGGGAGAGGAAAGGTGTGATTAAATTCAGACCTGTGTGGGACTATTCCAGACCGGAAGATGTGGGGGTTAACTCCCGCATCGACCTAGTCAAAGAGAAGTTTGCCTCGGTGAAGGATGCTTACTCTTTGCTTAGACCGGGTTTGTGGATGGCTAAGGTGGACCTCACCGCAGCCTACCGGAGTGTCCCAGTGGCAGCCCGGTACTGGATGTCCCACGTGTTTAGGTGGGATGGTGAAGTTCTGGCTGACACGAGGGCCCCCTTCGGGAATTCCTCTATGCCAGGTATCTTCACCAGATTCACTCGGGCAATTGTCCGATGGATGCAGGCTCAAGGTGCCTCAATTGTGGGGTACCTCGACGATTTTCTCCTGGTGGGCTCATTTCATGAGGTTCAGGAGTTCATGTGGCTTTTGCACGAGTTCGTAACCTTCCTCGGCTTTGAGGTCAACCCGGACAAGTGTGAGGGTCCCTCCCAGGTCCTAGAGTTCCTGGGGGTGGAGCTCTCCACCACCGAGGGGGTTTGCACTGCTCGCATCTCCGAGGATCGGATGCTTGTAGTACAGGCCAAGGTGGAGGAGGTCCGCAGGTTGGGGGCCCTCGGTGGCCCCCAGGTTCCCCGGGCCAAGCTAGAATCCTTGCTTGGCCTGCTTGCTTTCTGCGGGCAAGTGGTGTACGGCCTTTCGCTGTACACTAGGTTTGCCCATGCATTGTTGTCACAATGCAAGGCGAGGTTCCTCCACCTTAATGACAAGGTGGTCCAGGACCTCAAGGTCATTTGCACAGTCATGAGACTGTACAATGGCCGACGAGTCCGACTAGACCGGCTGGAGGTTAAGTGGGAATGGTTTTCCACTGATGCCTCCACCGGAGTCGGGATGGGAGCAGTGCTGGACAAGCGCTGGTTCGCCGTCACCTGGGCTTGGCTCCGTAGCCAGCCCCAGGAGGATTTCTTCCCTTTCAATCCAAATAACCCAAAGTCTAAGGACATCGGGTATTTGGAATTGTTTACCCTCTACTGGGCCCTGGTCCTTTGGGGTAAGCACTTGGAGGGGAAGTCCGTAGTTGTCCACATTGACAACAAATGTGTCATTGGGCAACTACAGCGGTGGTGGGGCCCGTCTGAGTACATACCGTTACTCAGACAGTTGTTCCTCGTGTGTGTCCAGCATGACATCCGTCTGCTTCCAACCTACATTGCCTCAAAGGACAATGTCTATGCTGACCTCCTTTCGAGGGGTCAAATTAGTGCATTCCAGAGGCGGTGCAGGGAGGACAGGCATCACTCGGTCTGGATTGAAGACCGGGATGATTGGATGCTCCTGCCCAACCTGTGGAGGGCCCTGGACGTCCAGTTCGGGCCCTTCACGGTTGACTGCTGTGTTTCACAGCACGGTGCCAACTCCTTCTGCCGGGTCGGCTGGACGAAGGAGGATGACGCCAGAGTTATGGACTTTCGGGGCCATAACTGCTGGGGGAATCTTCCTTTCTCTGGCTTCCTCGAGATCATCCAGAATTTTCTGAGGTGTAAGAGGCAGCAGCAGCGTGGCACCGCCGGGACCTTCTTGGTCCCGGTCTGGGAGGGAGACCCCGGCTACGAGCTGGTAAAGTCCCTCCCCGAGGTGTTCAAGGTAGTGCGCCGTTGGCCCGCACGGAGTACCTTGTTCACCGCCCCCTCCCCGCAAGGGGGAGGGCGGACTTACTGGGGGGACACCAGATGGGCCACCATGGTGGTCCGCTGCCCCCCGCACCCTGTCGAGTGGACTGACTCCGTGCTCACCGGGGTGACTTGGTGAGCAGGTGAGGAGCTCGACAGGCTGTTCGCCCAGACCGCCATCTACCAGTCTGTGTGTTTTGCCTTAAACACACAGGCCTCGTACTCTACCGGGGTAAGGAGCTTCGTCTCTTTCTGCATCTCCGGCAGGTCTCGAGGTTTTCTGGCAATGATGCTCCCGGCAACAGATGATGTACTGGCATGGTGGGTCGTGTTTATGGTTACTGACCGGAAGGTCAAGCCATCCACCGCCAAGAAGTACACCTCGGGCGTGAGGGCCCTCCATCTGCAGCTGGGTTTGGTGTGGGTCCCGGTGAGGGAGAGATGGGCCGTGCATTCAGCCCTGCAGGGCTGTGGTCGGAGGTGGGACACCCCCTCCAAGCAGACCATGCCCATCGGGTTTGAGGAGCTGTTGCAGATGGCAGTAGTGGTAGACCCCAACAGTTTCCTAGAAATTGTGGTGTTTGCTGCCATGCTGACTGCATTCTTCTTCTTCTTCCGGAAGGACAATGTCTCGGTTGAGAAGGCGGACGCCTGGAACCCTCGTGGTCACCTGGTCCGTGCCGACATGTCCTTCCCGGTCCTGGAGGAGGGGGCCCGTCAGGTGGACATTAGAGTGCGTCACTCTAAGACCATCCAGGCGGGAGAGCGCTACCACACCGTGCGCGCGGTTGAGGTCCCCGGCTCCCCCATCTGTGTCGTCCGGGCACTTTGGAGGATTGGGCAATTGCCGAACCTCGGCCCGGACGGGCCTCTGTTTTGCACCGAGGATGCCAAGGGCCGCCTGAAGCCCTTGACACACTCGGTGTTTGTGGCCGTCTTCCGCAAGCTGGCGGCTCGGGCGGGGCTGGACCCGGCTGCCTACACCGGCCACTCCTTCCGCCGTGGCGGGGCCACCGCTGCTTTCAGGTTGCAGGTGCAGGACGCCCTGATTCAGGCCCACGGTGACTGGGCCTCCGAGTGCTACAAGCTGTACTGCGACATGGACGCCGCACAGCAGCTGATCCTCCCCTCGGCAATGGCTTCTGGCGCTGCAGCCGCCACCCGCGCCTTCGAGGGGCGAGCCTGATCGGTACGTACCCGCTCCCTCCCGGCCCTCCCGCCCCTCTCTCTCTCTCTTGCCGATGGGTTGGGTGTTGTGGTCTCAGTTGCAGTGCTTCCCTAGCAGCAGGAACCTAGGCGTGCCTCTGGTGTACTCCGGTGTCTGGATAGGCCCTACTGTGGGCTGTACCTAGGCTTGCCTCCGCTGTACTCCGGTGCCTAGTTAGGCCCTATTGTGGGCTGTTGTGCTGCTTAAGGGGGTCCCAAGCAGCAGTGACCCAGACTCCGGTAGAGTGTACCGCTGGGTGTACCGGGGTTTGGTTAGGCCCTACTGTGGGCTGATGTGCTGGTTTTGGGGACTCGGGTCCCAAGCAGCAGTGACCCAAACTCCCGGTGTACCGCTGGGTGCTTACCTCCGGGGGTTTGGTTAGGCCCTATTGTGGGCTGATGTGCTGGATTTGGGGACCCGGAGCCTAGGGGCCTCGTGCGGTACCGCTGGGTGCCTGCTCCTAGTTGGGTGAGAGGAAGCTTCTTTGTCCCCCAGGTCTTGGCTGAAGCCTGAAGCCTGAAGCCTGAAGCCTGGAGCCCAGCAGCTGCCGAGCAGCTGCACAGAAGCTTCCTTGTGTCACCACTGCTTAGAGCCACAGTTCAGACACTTGGCTAGTTGTGAGATTGAGAGATGAGACAGACTCGAGAGTTGTTGGTACAGAGACACAGAGACATGGGACCCCTGCCTGATGGCTGACTAGCAGACCGCTGTGACCAGGAGTACTGGAACACATCTCCGCAGACGGTATATCAATATTTGATTTGTATATAAAACATTGCTATTCCCATGTGTGTTGTGATTGTGCCTTGGTGTACCTGCTTCCTGGCAAGAATAATCCAAAATTATCGGCACTATAATTTCGGTTATTCGAAGGTAGCAGAGTACACCCCCCCCCGTCGATGTCGCCTGGGATTTTTTGTGGCATCAGATTTTCTGTGCGACAGATCCCGTAGCGACGAGTGGGCGCGACAGTCGTGTCGCCCGCGACGGGTTCGGACGGAGACCCGTCACCGTGTGTCAGTTTGCCCGCATCAGATGCCCGAGTCATTTGAGACACTTGCTTGATCTGTTTTGGGATTTCAAACTGACACTTTCCGATCGGCCGCCACGTGGCCCGATCGAGCCTCGGCCAACTGCCGAGAGCTGTGCGACAGTGCTTAAAACAGTTTCACTAGGATCAGTGAAACAGTTTTCTCACTTCGAGCCCACACGTGCCAAAAGCACGGTTCTTGCTCTTTTTTCTCCCGCCATCCCTCCCTGGTCCTGTTGTGTGACTCTGGGTTTGAGCGTGGTGGGGTTTGGGTGAGAGGAAGCTTCTTTGTCCCCCAGGTCTTGGCTGAAGCCTGAAGCCTGAAGCCTGAAGCCTGGAGCCCAGCAGCTGCCGAGCAGCTGCACAGAAGCTTCCTTGTGTCACCACTGCTTAGAGCCACAGTTCAGACACTTGGCTAGTTGTGAGATTGAGAGATGAGACAGACTCGAGAGTTGTTGGTACAGAGACACAGAGACATGGGACCCCTGCCTGATGGCTGACTAGCAGACCGCTGTGACCAGGAGTACTGGAACACATCTCCGCAGACGGTATATCAATATTTGATTTGTATATAAAACATTGCTATTCCCATGTGTGTTGTGATTGTGCCTTGGTGTACCTGCTTCCTGGCAAGAATAATTCTTCGTGCGCGCGACCTGGCGACGGGGGTGGGCGCGCGTCATTCTTCGCGCGCGTGACCTGGCGACGGGGGTGGGCGCGCGACATTCTTCGTGCGCGCAACCTGGCGACGGGGGTGGGCGCGCGTCATTCTTCGTGCGCGCGACCTGGCGACGGGGGTGGGCGCGCGTCATTCTTCGTGCGCGCGACCTGGCGACGGGGGTGGGCGCGCGTCATTCTTCGTGCGCGCAACCTGGCGACGGGGGTGGGCGCGCGTCATTCTTCGTGCGCGCGACCTGGCGACGGGGGTGGGCGCGCGTCATTCTTCGCGCGCGTGACCTGGCGACGGGGGTGGGCGCGCGTCATTCTTCGTGCGCGCGACCTGGCGACGGGGGTGGGCGCGCGTCATTCTTCGTGCGCGCAACCTGGCGACGGGGGTGGGCGTGCGTCATTCTTCGTGCGCGCGACCTGGCGACGGGGGTGGGCGCGCGTCATTCTTCGTGCGCGCAACCTGGCGACGGGGGTGGGCGCGCGTCATTCTTCGTGCGCGTGACCTGGCGACGGGGGTGGGCGCGCGTCATTCTTCATTCTTCGCGCGCGTGACCTTGCGACGGGGGTGGGCGCGTGTCATTCTTCGCGCGCGCGACCTGGCGACAAGGGTGGGCGCGTGACATTCTTCGTGCGCGCGACCTGGCGACGGGGGTGGGCGCGCGTCATTCTTCGTGCGCGCAACCTGGCGACGGGGGTGGGCGCG
>LGRX02014649.1:21332-33217 GCA_001247695.2 Cymbomonas tetramitiformis | reverse complement strand
ACCGTATCTCTCATGAGCAACAAGAACATCTATGTGGGTATTTTCCTTTACCACAGAAAGCTTCCGACTACGACACCTGGAAGGGCCCGAAGTTTGATCAGCAGCAACCCTTGGACTTGAAGTTGCTGCTGAGCAACGCTTGGCACCAGAACACGACCGAGGCGTCCGACCCCGCAACAACTGAACCTCAACCAGAGTTGGAGACCATTGCAGACGGCAGAAATGTGATGGTCAAGGATATGCCAGTGGACATTCCCAAAATAACGAAAAGATGTGAGCAAGAAGCACGTCGAGTTGAAGATATTTCTTTCTGGTGAGTTCTACAATAGTCACTTCCTTTAATTAGTACATGATATGAACCGCCATCAAGCACGCTGCCCATTGACTGACCAAAGCGTTCCTCATTCTGTTCCTTATTTTTCAGGTACAATAAGGGCGAGCTTAAGGCGGTGTTGCAGCATATGGGGCTCGACGGTGCGGGGCTGGCTGCAGAGTTGGCCACACGTTTGTTCAATGCGACCGCCGCAGCGCGCAAGGAACATCAGGAAAAGGGGCGTCGCGGTCAGCGTTCAAATGCAGGAAGCGCGAGACCGGTTTCCGACGACAACGGAGGTGAAGGTCGAGGCAAGGGACGTGGGGGGAGAACAACTGGCCCCGACGGTCAAGCTGCAGTTGCTGAAGCAGGTGCAGGGAAAGGTCGAGGCAAGGGACGTGGGGGGAGAACAACTGGCCCCGATATCAAGCCGGCAAACGCTTGTCAAGCAAAAGCGTGGCGGCCGAGGCAAAGGACGTGGGGGAGATCAACTGCCCCGACAAGCCAAGCAACAAGTTGCCAGCTAGGTGCACGGAAAGGTCGTGGCAAAGGACGTGGGGGGAGATCAACTGTCCCCAACAGTCAAGCTGCAGTTGGGAGAGGTGCCGGCATGCGCGCTAATGCTGCCGCTGGCATTAAGCGTGTATACCCGTCGTCCCCTCCTTCCTCCCCTGTCCAAGACAGTGTCAAGACTCGCAAAGTTGGGCAGGCGGAAGCAGGTGATCCTAAACGACCACGAGGTTCTCCCCCTACGACAGCGTCTCCCACCTTTTCCCCTCCTCAACGGAAGGCCAGGACACGTTCTGCCAACAATGGCCGCTGTCTATTTCAGGAATCGCCCGAGAAGAGTGAGTCGGACTCGTATGACGACATGCCTTTACTTCAGCGAGCAGCAAGGCCCGTAACTGCTCCAGCAGTTTCTGTGAAGTCGGACTCGTCAGACGAGGACGACATGCCGTTGGCGCAACGTGCTGTGGCTCGTTTCCTCCCGGCAGACTACACCTTCGAAATGATAACTGCAGTTCCAAAAACGTTTGCTGTCACCGCTGCAGGTGAAAACAACCCCGCCGACGAGTGCTGGTTTACGGTTCCACTTGCACGTGGGAAGGTTTCACTTCCCATGCACTATGTTGAGGTCTTGGACTTGGATTCGGAGAAACGTTTGGTACACTGGCAGTTCTGGATTCCACGCGCTGCGAACCTTATGCCGGGCTCCAAGCGCAAGCTGCGCACTTTCAAGAACACGGACTTGCTGTTTACCGCAGACGCTTTCAGGCGCGGAGGAGTTCGGCACAGGGCGTGGCATCCCTTCAACCCTGCGGAAATGCTGACTTGCTGGGATGAGCGCATCTGTCCGCCCGAGGGCGGTATGCCTTCAGGTCCCGAAAAGGAAGAGCTTTTAAAGACTATTGCCGACAACCTGTTCTCTGAGTAGAATCTGTTTTACAAGTTTGTTTACCCTGAACATGGCGTCCTTCTTTTTACAGATCTTCCTACCATGTGTATACTGTTTCAATCCCAGCTCGCTAGAGCGGTTTCTTTGTATGATATAAGGAAATACAAACTCGAAACGGTGACAACGCGCCGTGTAACTCTTGATTATGTTGCTTAACTTCACATGGACAGTTCCAGCGCTCAGGGTTTTCAGGGTTTGAGGGGTAAAATGACCAAAACGGTCACCAAAATTATGCATCCAACTATTCCTGTGTGCAACTTGCGATCGTGGACTTGTAACCAAGTTCAAACCCGTCAAAATAACGTAACAACTGTGCTTTAAACTCCTGCAATATAGTTTACCACCCAATTTCCAGGGTTATTTCCCATACGACTGGCCCCGTAATGATATTTCCCCATCTTAGGGTGGTCGAAATTGAAAAATCCGTTGTTTTCCAAGGAGTTCTTATTGTTATGCATCAAGCATATGTAAAGTATATTGGAAATTCATACTTGAAAAAGTTTTGGGGATTTTTCGTCGAGAATCGTATTTTTGGTGATTTTTCTGAGTTCGCGTGGCAGAAAAACACACTAAATCGTCGAAAAACATCAAATTTCTCAAAATTTGCATTCGACAATGTTATTTTTTGTTTAAGTGCATCAAATGTGTGTAAATTCCACAAAAAAAATGACCCCAAAAAAATGAGACTGGAATGAGACTGGGGCCAGTCTCATTCCGGCGATTCCATCGTTTTTTGAAAATAGTGTCGGAAAGGTACTTTTAAAGCGAATCGCAGGCAAACGTTGAAAATGCACGACACTTGACACCGACGACGCGATTGCCAACTGAAAAATGTTGATGAATGTGCACATCGTTAACGATTTAAGCCCTAATATTGACCCTAGACCTCCGGGTATAATCTTACAAAGTACTCAACATGCGGTTAGGGCTACTTATATTATTAGGGGTGTGTAACACTATGGCAGATGTGCCCTAGATATAACTCAGTATGGTCAAGCTAAAATGTAGTGCGTCATGGTAAATATTAAGAGCATCGCCGCGAAGTGTTTGCTTCCAATTGCATGCCTGCGTGCGGCTCAATGAGAGCTTTTCAAAACTGTCTTGAAAAATGAATTTGAGTTATTTCTCGCCGAGAAAATCAATTTTGAGTGTTTGATGAGCTAGCTCATCACGTAGCAGTTTGGGGGATAAAAAATGAAACCCGGTGAACACGAAAATAAAACACTTCAAACAACCAGAAGCAGGCCACCCTGGCGACGGTATGTCCCCAGCTACCCTCCGGCTTATATGAAGATCACCCTTAAAAAGAAAACAGGGACAAGAGGCTTGCATAACCCGCCGCATCGTTGCGCGACCGGCCCGTTGGCGATCAGCGCACGAGCTACACGGTCCGCACCAGAGGCTTCAACACAGTTAAAAAATGAAACCCGGTGAACACGAAAATAAAACACTTCAAACAACCAGAAGCAGGCCACCCTGGCGACGGTATGTCCCCAGCAAGCCTCCGGCTTATATGAAGATCACCCTTCAAAAAACAGGGACAAGAGGCTTGCATAACCCGCCGCATTGTTGCGCGACCGGCCCGTTGGCGATCAGCGCACGGGCTACACGGTCCGCAGAGGCTTCAACACGGTTAAAAAAAATGGGACCCGGTGAACACGAAAATAAAACACTTCAAACGACCAGAAGCAGGCCACGCTGGCGACGGTATGTCCCCAGCAAGCCTCCGGCTTATATGAAGAACACCCTTAAAAAGAACAGGGACAAGAGGCTTGCATAACCCGCCGCATCGTTGCGCGACCGGCCCGTTGGCGATCAGCGCACGAGCTACACGGTCCGCAGAGGCTTCAACACGGTTAAAAAATGAAACCCGGTGAACACGAAAATAAAACACTTCAAACAATCAGAAGCAGGCCACGCTGGCGACGGTATGTCCTCAGCAAGCCTCCGGCTTATATGAAACGCTTGCAACCCGCGGCCACGTTGCGCGACCGGCCCGTTGGCGAGCAACGCACAAGCTAAAAATGCACAAATGCACCGGTGCCGGCGTTTACCTTAGCGGCCGCAACTAACGCCGCGCCCCGATGTGCGCCACCGGGAGCCTGAACAACGCCCGCTTCAGTTTACTCACACTTAAAATAAACCAACACTCTGTTCCCAGAATCTGCACGTACCGCGTTATTAGCAGTTCGCGGTTGCTTTCCAGCAGTCATGAAGTCTGCGCGCACGTCATCCATCTGTTATGAACGAACACCACGCACCCCCACCCTTTGCTTTGCAGTCTATAAACGTGTGGATGAAAATATAACTGCAACTGTGCAAAGATTTAGCACCTTACAAATTTTACAGACTCCGGTTTCTCTTGTAACAAATATATTATATATGCTGGTCTGCTCGGGCAGAACGTCAGCTCAGAAATGAATTCGCTAGCTACCTACGTCCAACTATCGTTCCATCCTACGTACGTAGCTAGATAGGTCTTAATAAGGTCGTCATGCGTTTGGTGTTCGCGGATGCACCTATATCTACCGTACAGTAGATGATCCTGTCGATCGACGATGGGCATGGGCGTTGTCAGTGGCGACTGCATTTTGAAATGATTATCTCGCCAGGACACCCACATCACGGTGGCTGCGCTGGGCATTAACACTTTTCAAATGCATCGGCGAAACAGGCGTGTGTTCTGGCTCCAATATATTTCCCAGCAGCGTGATTATACCGCGATTAACAGATGCAGCCTTCCGTTAACACTCCTGAACTGTCCCATTAACACTCCCTCGCCAACGATTAACACTTTCTTTACACCTCATTACCACTTTTCCGCCTGTAATATAGCCCATTATGAAAATGTTCGCGTATTAACACTTGATTAACACCCAGTTTCCACATTAACACTATTTAACCCCTAACCAGCGATGAGAATCGCGGGCTTTTTAGAATTGCACAATTTTGGCGATAACTTCGTCATTTTTTGTGAAAATAACGCAATAGAGGTCTTTGCAAGGCGGGTTGCATAGTTGCGTTTAAAATGCACGACACGGATATTCACGACGTGATGTTTGACAGGAAACAATGGGCGATATCGCGCGCTATAAGATAAAACTAAGCCCTAATATCGACCCTAGACACCAAGTAAAACTTTTATCAAGCACTAAACATGTAGTTAGGGCAACCGGTTACTAATAGGTTAGGTGTAACACGCGTGTGTATACACCCAATATGTGATCCACTGACATCACGTTGAGAATGAATACATTTCTATAAATATTTTGGCAATCGATGGAAGTTGAGTGTGTTTAAGTGCATGGTTGCATGTGGCTTACTGAGAGCTTTTCAGGACTGTCTTCAAAAGTGAATTTGACGCATTTGACGCTGAGAAAATCAAGTTTGAGTGGTTGTTACGTTTCCGTAACACGGAGCTGGTTAGGGGTTAACACTCGATTAACATTTTTTAACACATCATTAACATTTTTTAACACAAATCCTTCTTAATGTGCAAGGACTAAGTCGGGAAGAGACATTCTTGGACTAGCTTTTCGTGGAGGTGCGTCGCTCAACGGTCAAGCTGAAAATGAATTTCGAAGGTGAGTTTACTTGCTTATAAAACATCACCGGCGTGCATGGATTGTGGACGTTATACGGTTCAGACAATCGTCAACGATTGTCTGAACCGCCTGTTCACGGTTCAGAAGGGAGAATGGGGGTTCGGAGGGGAGGGGGGATCATTCATAAGTACGAATAAAAATTTAAATTTTCTTAGAGTATGGGCTTAAGTATGGGAGCCCTTTTGCGAAATCTTAGATTGTTAATGTTTGGTCACCTCCGTCCAATCTCCGTGTCCGTCCACTGTGGACGGAGTGGACGGACGGACGGACGGACGGAGTGGACCGATATTAATCCCCTATTTCTAGCTTAGGGTTTATTTCTTATGAGAGTGTCTATATTGAGTTCACTGACTGTCGATATCTCTGAACTAGGATATTCCAGTAGGTCGTGGACCCATTCCACGCTATTTTCCACAGCTAATTTGGCCATGATTGGCTAAGACAGCCGCTTGGAGAGGTGGTGCGCGACGGCGCGTTTGGGTACGCGCGGGGAATTTGAGATGAGCTGTTTGCGGTGAGCATCTTTGAGCCGCAGCTATGGGGATTCGACTTGGACCGGGCCTAGTTGACGCAATGCTCATTTACGGTTTAGTGCTTGCCCTGATCCCGCTTGCTGCCGATTCTTGGGCTGGTGTCTGCAGCACCTTCGACCTCGACGACGTCTTCCAGTGCCCCTCGCTCGCATGGCTTTACCGCTTCTTCCGTGACTGTGACGTCGCATTTTCCCCACGCGGCCTTATCCAAACGCGCTCATGCACACCACCTTCCCTCAGACTTTTCTAGAGATGGGTGTGACCACCAGAGCAAAGAAGCCCCTCACGAGGGACAGCGACATTGACGCCTCGCTGAGGCTTATCGACGGGGTTCGGAACAGCCCGACGGTGCGGACACCGACTGTTCGGCCCCCCAACTCTGCGGCTTCGAACGAAGACGCCGACGTGGCCATCAGGCGTTACTTGCAGGAGCAGGGAAAGTTGATCGACGACATCTACAAGGCACGTCTGCATCGTGCCTGGGCCAAGAGCATCCGCGAGGACGTTCTTGGTGACAAGAAACACCGTTTTCGCGGTACTGACGACGCTGGCCTTCTGTCCGACCTGGTGGTGCAGCTACGTACGGAGTTCGAGTCACCTGGACTGGAGTTGAAGTCCTTTTGATCTCGACGACCCCCTCGCCTCGGTTATGAGCCGGGTGAATGGCCTCCTGTACGACGTGCTGGCTCTCGTGGCGGAGAAGCACAGCAACGCGTATGTCTGACTTACCGGTACGGATGCTTCGTCTGACCGAGATGGCCGGCGAGCTTTAATCGACATCATCAAGGGCTGCGTACCGGTGGCGCTACGGGAGTCGCAGCAGGAGGAGCATGCGGCCTTGCGTTACCCCGCAAACGTAGACCCGCAGCCGATTTTGGCGCGGGAACAACGTTTGGTGCGGGATAACAGGGCCTCCGACTGGACACCTCCTACGGAGGCTACGCGGAAGCTGAGCCTGTGCACCAGACTTGACCCGGCGTTCTACGCTGCGGTTAAGGCGCGCTACCCCATGGCTGCTGACTTGGCTCATGTCCCGTTGGCCTCGCTCCGCTCCATGGTGGTAGAAATCTACCAGGCTTGGGCTCAGACTGACACGGGGAAGGCAGCTTCTGGCGCGGACGGCATCTCCGCGCACCTCTCCAGCAGCGAGTACGACGCCCTCCTCGTGAAGATCACGGAGCTGAAGGAGTTGGTACAGCGGCAGCACGGGGAGGGCGCTCCGGTGGTGCGGCAACAGCGGGTGCAGCAGCGGCGGCAGCAGCAGCAGCGTGCGCAGCAGCCGAGGGGCTTCTGCGTGGGACAGCACAAGGCGCCACATCTGGAATTTGGCGTTCAGTTCTGAATGCGTAATCGACTGTTCCCCGTTCCCCCCCGTTGCGGAGCGCTCGTGTAACAAAGACGACACGTCACGATCCCCGTTCATGCATCGCCTGAGAGCGTGCTCATAACGATGGTGATGATCCGCGATCCGCGTTCTCGTTTCGCTTTGGATCGTAACCGTCATCGGAAATCCCGAACGCACTGCACCGTTTCTTCGCGTTCCAGTAATCGATGACATCAGCAGAAATGTCACTGGCGCATACGCTCGGACTGCGCCATGGCGACCTCACCTTGATGGACACAGTATCGTGAGCTCTTGACTTCCCATTTAGTCTTACGTGCGTCTCCGAAGTTTGAAAGCACGTGAGCCGAAAACCATACTGCAAACTCTGATTAGATCAGCCTAAATAATTTGATTGTATTGTGTTGCTAGTATAAAATAGTTTCTGATATTTTCGCGTACCGTATATTTTCCGCAGGTGGTTGGTCATAGCGTGGTCGCCGCAAGCAAGATGCGTTTGGTGTTTACGTAACCCACACACCCACGCACTTTGTCGCGTGCCCAAAACTATGATTTACCCCATAATTTTCGTGCGAGATTTTGAGAGTAGATCCTGCCGGGGCACCTATTTTCCTTTCGTAATTCACTTACAGTGTTCGCAAATGAAGGCCATGAGCACGTTTTCGAAAATGGTTGGAAGCAGTTGGTCACACACGGAATGAGCGGACATCATTCCCGCCAGGTGCGCTCACAACCTTTTAGTAAGATCGGAAAGCTGGATCTACCGGTGCACCTTGAATCATAGTGATATCCTGAAGGGCAGGTGAGTTGGTATAGGGACGCTCGACATTTGATGTGGGGCTAGGAGCTCCCACGTTACGTGATGTTTAAGTGATTTTTAAGTACTTGTTTTGTGTGCTTTTTATGCCTTTAGGCTAGTTAGTTCGAAAAATACACTTTCAAATTGAATTCTTCGATATAATTTTACAGGTGTGTGTGCCTGTTTGCATGTTTGCATGTTTTTACTGGATGGTGAAAAACTGGGCCTTTTTAGCTTCTAAAAAGGCCGAGTCTAGGTTCCAGTGTCGCAACTCAAAATTGCATAACAACCGCCCCATGGCTCTTGGCGAGGAGGCGGGATATAAATATCCGACGCGCCGATCCCAGTTACCACCCCAATTGCTTTTGGGCTCTGGTGGTGTGGAAACACTGGGAATCTAAGGTATGTGTCCATGCTTTCCGTAGCATGTCTTTTGCAGTCATTGCTACTACAGTTAGTAACAGTGCAACTTGTAGCGCGATTTGCACTTGCATAAATAGCGAGTATCGTGATATAGGTGCTCGTAGCTTTTAAGGTCCGACGATGCGAACTTTGTTTTAGATAGACAGTTCGCTCAAATGAGGCTGGGAGTGCGTTAGCCTTCGGCACGCCCTGGGGTGAAACCCAACCCAGCCAATTTAAGGTACGCTCTTGTCCTTGTTTGAGTTTTTTATTGCATCGCACTTGGTTTAGTCTTTCTTTTAAATAAGAGAGTCGGGTGTGTGTCGGGATAGTGACGGCAGGGGCTTTTCACTAGTTCAACGAATCGATGAGGGATGGCCTTGCACAGTCAACACAGGTATATGCTTCGTGACAAGTTGCTCGAATAGTATGCAACTATGATTTTGCTAGACTAGTTTGCACTTGAATGAACTTGCTTTCAATTGTCCTGTCGGCACAATTTGCTAGTTAGTATTTTTTGCACAGTCACACGATTTTAGATTTTAATAAGAATCGTGTAAGGCATCAAACTGCATCTGTTCTTCACAAATAAACCTGAATGCCTAGGACAGCAGCATCGCTCCTTGCCTTCACTGTAGGTAGAACCTAGAGTTCCTCAGTCTAAAGCTGAGATTCAGTGGGGAGGACACTGTTATTGTGCAATCCTTTGTGCCAGCTCGTTGTGGAACCATTGCGATTGAACTGCTGGGTAATAGTTATTGTAGGTAGTCACTAGGACAGAGCATCGCTCCTTGCCTTCACTGTAGGTAGAACCTAGAGTTCCTCAGTCTAAAGTTGAGATTCAGTGGGGAGGACACTGTTATTGTGCAATCCTTTGTGCCTGAACCAGCTCGCTGTGGAACCATTGCGATTGAACTGCTGGGTAATAGTCACTGTAGGTAGAACCTAGAGTTCCTCAGTCTAAAGTTGAGATTCAGTGGGGAGGACACTGTTATTGTGCAATCCTTTGTGCCTGAACCAGCTCGCTGTGGAACCATTGCGATTGAACTGCTGGGTAATAGTTAGGCGAACTGGGCCGGATTCCCTTTAGGTAAAATCCTACCCCACTTAGAGTGGTGGTTTATTTTATTTTTCTTTTATTTTCTTTTTATCAAACTGGTTTGTTTTAATGTATAGACTTATTTTAGCTATGGAGTTTTAGTATTTTTATAACCAATAACACCTGCAAGCTCGGTTTTCATATAAGCTGTTTGCATATTTTATTTGGTCGGTGCAAATCCTGCAACCCTGTGAGAATTATCTTATTTAGCATAGGTATCAAAATATTACACCTCCTTTGTGGCGTGGCAAAAACGAACTCCCTTGGCCACACATTGGTGACTGCGCCATTGAAAAAACCATTGTGGTCACGCTTTCTACTCTTGTAGAAGAAGGCGCCTGCACCCTTGGTCTGCGGGTTTGTTTGGAGCGCCCTTGATCCGCGAGCAACAAGGTATCGGCCTTGTTGTAATGTATGGCATCTTGAGTTTGAGTAGGTCTGACACTCTTGTGTCTGTGACCACTTGTCTCCCGTTGCGCCACAAAGAGGTGTAATATTTTGATGCAAAAGTAATTTTCCACATATGTGCTCCCGTGTTTTAGACTTTTTAGGATATGTGTGATTACTATAAAAGTATGGTATGGCACTGCGCACTTTCTGGTCTTACATAAGATCAAGATAAGCATGTTATTTTTCACTATGTTCTTTGAGGTTTTGGAACCAAGCTATTCTCACACTGCATGGGGTGTTGGGCATGGTAAGGCGGAAACTTAGCTGGTGGCGCGCGTTGTGAACACCGGCATATTCCCTGAGTGTGACTATCTCCCTGCATTAAGTAAGCACCCCTCTCTCTCTCTTTCTCTTTCTCACTCACTCTCGCTTTCTGTTTATTCCATGTTTATTAGGCCTTGTTCTTATTAGAGTTGGAAACCATATCCCAACCACGACTTCCATTTCTCACACAGACATAGCACACGCACACAGATACACACGTAAGATATGTGTGTAGTTGTGAGTGTGCTAAGATATGTCTTTTAAGATATGTGTGCATCCGTGCGTGTGCTGAGCCTGTGCGTGTGCTAAGATATGTGTTAAGATATGTGTGTATCCCTGCGTGTGCTAAGATATGTGCTGAAATATGTGGGTATCTGTGCGTGTGCTAAGATATGTGCTGGAATATGTGTGTATCTGAACTATCTGTGCGTGTGCTAATAAGATATGTGTTAAGATATGTATGTAGCTGTGCGTGTGCTAAGATATGTGTTAAGCTATATGTGTACCTATGTGCGTGTGCTATGCCTGTGCTAAAATATATGAGTAACTCTGTGCGTGTCCTATGCCTGTGCTAGAATATATGTATATCTGTGCGTGTGCTAAGCCTGTGCCAGGATATCGTGTGTTAAGATATGTATATATCTATGCGTGTGCTAAGATATGTGTTAAGATATGTGGGTATCTGTGTGTGTCCTAAGATATGTGCTGAAATATGTGGGTATCTGTGCCTGTGCCAGGACATGTGTTAAAATATGTGTGTATCTGTGCGTGTGCTAAGATATGTGTTAAGATGTGTGGGTATCTGTGCGTGTGCTAAGATATGTGTTAAGATATGTGTGTACCTGTGTGCGTGTGCTATGCTTGTGCTAAATATATATGAGTAACCGTGTGCTTGTGCTATGCCTGTGCTATGCCTGTGCTAGAATCATATATGCATATATGTGCGTGTGCTAAGCTTGTGCTAGGATATGTGTTAAGATATGTGTGTATCTGTGCGTGTGCTAAGATATGTGTATATTTATGTGCGCGTGCTAAGATATGTGCTGGAATATGTGGATGGGTATCTGTGCGTGTGCAAAGATATGTGCTGAAATATTGTCACTTGCATATGCAGTGGAGCCCTTGTCACTTGCACGCACAGTAAAGCCCTTGTCACTTGCATATGCAGTGGAGCCCTTGTCACTTGTGTCTATTCTACTAATTTTTGGGCGGGTTAACAATACCTAAGAGCGATATTCGAGCACTCTAATATCCACAATAATTCGAGATATCGCATAAAACCCATGCTTGGCAATGTTGATTGTAGTTAGTTTTGTGTGTGGAAACTTTAATTTCTGCTACTTGGATGGGTATACCGGGCTGAAATGGCGTTTAAAGTTAGGGCGGGTTGGCCCGAAAATTACGGCGGGTTAATCCCTAACTTGGTTTATTGTTGCTCCGCGTAGGCTACGTGGTGGTCCCAAGGCACTAAGTGACATTATTTGAAGGAAGTTTTATGTTTTGTGACCTTAAGTTTCGATCTAGAGCACTTCCCTATCGGTATAGACCAATCCTCAGCCCAAAATGTGTCGCGTTCTGCCAACTTTTTGGGGGTAATTTTGAAGGTTGATAAACGCTTGTTG
>LGRX02014649.1:0-21312 GCA_001247695.2 Cymbomonas tetramitiformis | reverse complement strand
GGGTGCCCTTGCCCCTTGCATATTCAGTGGAGCCCTTGCCCCTTGCATATGCAGTGGATCCCTTGTCACTTGCGCATGCAGTGGAGCCCTTGCCACTTGCATATGCAGTGGAGCCCTTGCCCCTTGCATATGCAGTGGAGCCCTTGCCCCTTGCGTATGCAGTGGAGCCCTTGCCCCTTGCATATACAGTGGAGCCCTTGCCACTTGCATATGCAGTGGAGCCCTTGTCACTTGCAGATACAGTGGAGCCCTTGCCACTTGCATATGCAGTGGAGCCCTTGTCACTTGCATATAGTGTTATGCGTATATCTTATATATGTATATCTGTGCGTGTGCTAAGCCTGTGCTAGGATATGTTTAAGATATGTGTGTATCTGTGAGTGTGCTAAGATATGTGTGCTGAAATATGCGGGTATCTGTGCGTGTGCTAAGATATGTGCTGAAATATATGTGGGTATCTGTGCGTGTACTAAGATATTTGTTAAGATATGTGGGTAGCTGTGCGTGTGCTAAGATATGTGTTAAGATATGTGGGTAGCTGTGCGTGTGCTAAGATATGTGTCAGCTTATGTGTGTTGAGCTATATTACGATTCGTTCCTCAGGATGGCCACTCAAAACATGGACGTGCGCTACTCGGAGACCAGCAAGCAAGCATCGCCTTCCCAAAAAGGGAAAAAATGCGGATAATAAGACAAAAAAAATCAGCACGAGCAATAGAAGAAAAGGGAAAGAAAACTCTAGAAGCCAGATGGCCAATGGCCCAAGCTTGAAAGACTGATATATCCTGACTTGAAAGACTGAAAGACAAATGACTTGTGTACTCATAGGTGTAAATGACAAATTATAGCTTGTGTACTCAAAGGTGTATCTATTTTTGTGGATTTGTTGATTTTATTTTTGAATTTGCCTCCTGCTTTCTAGCCTTGTGAAAGTCTACCTTTTTTTAAATGTGCGGTTCATGGTATTTGCCTTGAATGCTTGAACCGACCCTTGGACTTATCATGAGTGTCCCCCCATCGATTCAGGATCGTTCCAGTACTTGGAGCGTTCCAGGATCGTTCCTGTACCTGGAGCGTTCCAAGATCGTTCCCGTACCTGGAGCGTTCCAGGATCGTTCCCGTATCTGCAGCGTTCCAGGATCGTTCCCGTACCTGCAGCGTTCCAGGATCGTTCCCGTACCTGCAGCGCTCCAGGATCGATCCCGTACAAAGAAACTTCCCTCCCGGGATCGATCCCGTTCCGGATCACGAAAAGAACGATCCCGGATCGCCTCGCCATTTTCCAGATGCACCCGTGGGATTCGACCGGGACGACCAGCGAGCGAAGCCGTTCTGCGGCAGGTGCAAGAAGGCGGGCAAAGGTGAGAGCTACCATTTCTACCGCGACTGCCCGTTGCGCGGGCGCCAACACCCGCCCACCTCCGCCGCGGCATTCTGCATTCCTATCGACGAGGAGGACGCGGAGGGGGTGCATGCACTTGCCATGTGTGCACTCTTCCAGCAGGCAGCGGACGATGGCGCGGAGTCCTTTGCTCGTGCGGCCACCGCGTACGGGCCGCCTGCGGTGCTTTGTGCGGGAGCGGTGGGCGGCATCGACGTGTCCGCCTACGGCTTCGCGGTGGAGCAGCAGTCGGCTTCCGACGAGCCCATAGGAGACGACATTCTCCGACGGCTCGACGATCTTGCCGCGGAGGTTCACTCCGCGGCCAATCACCAGGTGCACTTCACACACGCATATTTCCCGCCTCCTGACGGCATCGAGCAGCGGGCTTGGGCTCTGGTGTGCGGACCCGCCACGCCGGGGACCACGCCGGGGGAGCAGGTTCCGGCAGGTGGTGCGGCGGCATCGGCATCCGCCGTGCCGGCCCCTGCTATGCCTGTCTCGCAGGGGAAGGATGTGAAACCCGTGCCACTTCAATCGGCGCGGGTGACCGCCACGGCGGCGACGGACGGGGAGTTCGCTGGGTTCGTTCAGACCGTGAACCACGCCGCCGTCGGGCAGGTTGATCTCACGGGCTACGACACGGACGACTACGAGGACCTCGCCGACGGTAGCTTCATCGTGAAGCCGCGGACTCCGGCCATTTCGGCAAATCATGCGTCGGAGTCCGCAGCCCACCCACGCACCTCAGTCTGGTGGTGCTTACGCAGACTGGTCTGGTGGTGCTTCCCGCGCCTATGGTTGCGGCAAGCCACCATGGGGCTTCCCCGCTCACGCGGGTACGTGGGGGATGCCCTTCATCCTCTCCTTCCTTCTCTTGATCTCTGTCATGGGAGTGGGTGCCGCCGCCTTCACGGCGGCCAATGACGGCGAGCCTGTGCAGGTATCGGGTCAGGCTGCGCCGCAGCCTGTGCTGTGCAGGGGAGGCCTGTGTGTCTTCCCGGGCATCGAGGAGCTGAGCCCCGACACTCTGGACGCGGTGCTTGCATCTCTCGGTGGCTGTGATCCCTCCGCTGTGCCGCCTGACCGCCACCTGCGGGAGTGGTGGAAGCAGGGGGTCCCGGGTTATGTCTTCCAGTATGGCCCTGGCCCGCTTCTGCCTGGTGAGCCTCTCGGTGGGGCTCCACCGTCTCCGGACTACAGCCCTCCTCCGTCTGACATTGACGAGGACGAGTCTGCTATTGACTAGTTGTGGTTCTGGCAGTGCACCACTTTAGTGGTGGTGTGCTGAGATGTACTTTGACCTCAACATGGTCTTCAATTTGGTTTATGTTTCTACTTTGGCACCTTTGAAATCTTCAAACTGACTTGCTGACACAGAGCCTTTCAATAGTTTAGCAGGACCTGAGTGCCTGTATGTTTCTGCTCTTATGCCAGCTAGAGGGTTCCGATTTGTGTATCGAAATAGCACAGTTGGATTAGCAGTTAGGACTTGTCACCCTGGCTCCTGCCCTAACATTGTCTTACATTTCTGACTTACCTGTCAGTCACCACCCACGGTGCTGGGGTGGTGTGCTGAAATCTGTATAGGCAGCCCTTACCGGGAGTCCCGGTGCAGGCCCCTATGACAGATTCCTAGGTAGCCAACACTGGACTGTGACTGATCCGTAAGCCTGTGCTGTGACACATCAAGGTGTCACAGGTAGCTAGGACCGAGACCGTACCGACTTCGAGACCGTTCCAGATATTTCTAGCTTAGGGTTTATTTCTTATGAGAGTCTATCTATATTGAGTTCACTGACTGTCTGATATCTCTTAACTAGGATATTCCAGTAGTCTCCGTAAGGAGAAGGGCATCGCGCGCTCGTACCACTTGGTCTACTGTCACCATACGACTGACCGAACGAGACCGAAGAAAGCGGGAAAAGAAAAGGCACAGAGAAAAATCAGTAAACAACACGGAACCGGGTCTCTGAGACGAGGCAAAGAGGACGAGGCCGACAGCCTCCGCTCCTCCTCACTACAAGTGAGACGAGGAAACCTCAGTTTCTCAAGCCGCGATCATTGATCTCGATCGATTCCCGAGGCTCGAGAAACTCTCAGAATTGTGTTGCCGCTGCGGCTGCCGGCTTGCCGCTGCCGATGCCGTCAACGACCGCCCGCGCCCGCGCCCGCGCCCATCAACGTTGAAGATGACGCGAGGCGTGAAGAGTCAAATTTCGAAAATTGCCGCAAGCGGGACGCCCGCTAGCGCGCTATCGTCAATCGTCTATCGTGCTAATCTCAAATCTACATCCTTGATTCCTTGTAAAAAACACCAATCTTAAATCTATCAAATCATCAATCATGTTATTAGATCTACCATCTACGGGCGCTCCACGGAAAATAAGGAATTAAGGATCCCCGAAAATAAGAATTTTACAGGATGTTCGGGTCGTCGGATGGTCACTGGCTTAATTACCGAATTTCGAATATAGTTATATACGGACCGTCCATTTGCCCGATTTAATTACTCCGTCCAACACCTTAAGGGTAGGGTGACCACTTTGCCGCGGGGACAGACCGCGTCCATCTTTTTCATTACATTTTTCATATTCAACTTTCGATAAAAACAAGGAATATTTAGCTCATCTTTCCGATTTTTTCCATCGAAAATGACACATACGTTTCAAATATATTTTTTCCTCCCATAGAATTATGGGTTTTGAACGCATATAAGCCTTTATAGATTTTTTTAATAGACCAATATTTTGTTATGGATTTATATGACATGGTCATCAACAAATCGGCATAGCTTGCTGCAACAGCTGGTATAGTGTTGCTCATAAATTAAGGGGCAACGAAGAGCGGGCGTGGTGTTGCCGAGACTGCCCGAAACTGTCGGTCGCGCATCCGCGCATGTCACCGCGGTTCCATAGAAGTTGTGGCAGCGCGCGAGGTGGTTCGTCTGCTCCCATAAGGCATGGTTGCACCGAGTTCAATAAGGTTAGAGGTTCTGCGGGTAGGGATTCTTCAAGGGCTCAAGGTCTCAAGCAACTCAAGTAGTCAAGTAGACTAGTGACACTATAGTGGTGTCACCTGCAACCCGACCGACCCAGTGCCCAGTTCTCCTTTCGCCCACCTCATGGACCCTTCATTGATGAAGTGGGGCGCCCGAAGATCGCGCGAGAAGGTGACCCCCGATTTCCCCCCCCAAAAGTGCCGTATTTTTAATTCTGAAAACTCGGAATTAATTTCAGCCAATATTCGTCGAAAATGGCAAAATGCTGTGGGGGTCCATATAGGGGCCATTCAGGGGGGCAATCGATGCCCGTTCTGCCATCATGGGAAAATTGGCTTTGATGGTCTCGCTTGGGATGCCTACGTGGACCCGATAACAGGCATTGGCAGAATCGTTTATGGAAATCCCCCTTTCGATGGGAAAGATAAGGGCAAATCTTCGGCGGTTATGACTACCTTGGAAATGGGACATAAAGCGGCCAACACTGTCCCTGGATTTTCAGGAACATGGATCCTTCCGCTGTCTCCCAAAAACCAAAAAAGTGACAGGAACAGTGAAATATATATATATGTAATTGACGGAGTCGGGTATATATATATATATATATATATATCACAGAAACCTAGAGCAAAGCTGTACAACAGGCGCTTCGGGGTTTCACAGTGCGAAGATAATTGAATAAGATACGGGAGGTGTTTTATTCCCTGATCTGAGCAGGACCGTGCCAGGCAAGACGGCACCGCGGGTCGAGGGGTGACACAAGCGGACAGGACTGCCACCCCCTTACAGTGGGGGGGCTAAAGTCACTGTTCCCATGACACCACCTCACCCCGAAGAGGTGAGGTGCCAAGGCAGCATCCTAACCCTAAACCCTAGAGATACAAATGTTATAAGTCCAGAGGGACAGCAAGGTCCAGCCAATTGAGAATGTCAAGCAGCCGACCTACAACAGTGGCTCTACGTAGGATTGAAGGGCAGGGGTCTCGATGCTCTAAGGGGCCTCTGCCGGTACATTGGACGGCGTCACGTCGGTGATCGACAAGGCCGCAGCCGTGCTGCCGGCGAAAGATGGAATCCAGACAGGCGATGAGCGAAACGCCGGCCAGTCCTCCTCGTCATCGTCATCGTGAACGGCAAGGAAAGCTGGCGGCGTCGCATCAGGCTGCACTTCGTCCAGAGGGCAATGCTCATCGTGGAGGTCAACAGCCGAGAATCGGACGGTCATGGCTGCCGCACCCGGCTGGGCGGCGTCGTCCAGCGGTGGGGGCTCCAATGCCTGCAAAGAGCTGGCACGGGCTGTCGGCGGTGGCGCAGGCGGCCATGCAGACATCGGAGGAGGAGGGGCCGCCGTGGGGGCGGTTGCCGGCGCCCGCCCCGGAGCGAAGGATGCCGAACAGGAGTAAGGGCACACACCCTCGGTGTCGAGGTGGCCCGTGGTCACCGCCCACAGGCGGAAGCAGGTGACACAAACTAGTCCGGTGCCCTCCCACTGCAGGTAGCGGGCATTGCGCACCGGCTTCCACTCACCGACGGGGGGCGCCAACTTCTTCCAGCCGAGGGCATACATGGAGCCGACGGTGGGCTTGCCACCGCCACCACTGCCGCCACCGCCCCTGCCACCACCGCCACCAGCACCACCGCGCCCGGCACCACCAGATGCCGGAGGGGAAGGCGCGGAGAGGCGGGCCAAGGTGTACTCGTCACGGTAAACCTTGGTGATGCGCAAGGTGAGGGCGGCGAAGGTGAAGGGGAGATTGGCCCCAAGGTCGCGCAACACCACCAGGTAAAGTGGTGCGACGTGGGGGGAGACGGCCGCAGAAGCTCGAAGGACGCTGTAGAGGTCCGCGACCTTGTTGGCGTCGTTGTACTGCGGGTGCAGCTTCTTGTGCTTGTCGGCCAGCGTGCGGAAAGCCGCGAGTTGGGGGGCGGGGTCGACGGTCTCGTCGAGAATGACCGCCCTGAGGCGGACCCAGAAGCGATGCGCGTCGGGGTCTCCGATGCCCTCCACATGGAAACGAAGGCGCTGCAATGCGCAGCGGCCATCGCGGGGATGCACCTTCGCGGACTCCTCATACAAGGTGAGGGCAGTCGAGCGGAGGACCGTGGGGAGGACGGCATAAACGAGCTCGTTGAGGACGATGTGGTAGTCGGAGTACTCGTTGTCCAGGTCCAGAAGCTTGGCGATGTCATCACGGGAAACGGGCCCGAAAACATGGGCCATGTTGGCGAGCAAGACCGCGAAGTCCGACTCAGCTTCAGGTCCGTCAAGGGTGAGGCCGACGTTGCTCTTGAAGCCATGGGTGCGAAGGAGCTTGGCCAACTCCTCGCCGTAGGAGAAGGCGTAGTCCAGTTTGTCCGCGAATTCGGTACGCTGGGAGGGCTTCACAGGCGTGGAGACCCAGACCGTAGGATCAGCGTAAAATTCAGCAGAGGTGGCCGCCCGAGAGACTGGGGTCGGCTGAGTGGTCAATTGCGACATGCGCACAATTGGGTCTCCAGTGCCGCCACGGTCGGGACTAGCGGATGGAGTAGGGCTAGGAGGGGAATGCCCCCCAGGAGAACCCCGCGCAGCGCGAAGGCGGCTGGCGAGGGTGACGCGGTCCGTGCTCATCACTGGAAGAACGCAGTGTGGAATGACGTCGGGTTGGGTGTGCGAATGCCGCACGAATTCCGGGAGCTGGTTCCGCTTAAGGAAATGGACCGGTGCCGTAAAAAACACACGGTTAGTGGCGAATGAAAAGCTGGCAATGTGCGCAGCCAGGTGTCAGCAGCTTGTTCCGCTGCAAACGGCCGCTGGTTCCGCGGGATCTAAGAGCAGTGAAAATCGAAACACCCACTGAGTGGTGAACCGATAACCTGACAGGAACAGTGAAATATATATATGTAATTGACGGAGTCGGGTATATATATATACTGTATATATATATCACAGAAACCTAGAACAAAGCTGTACCGCAGGCGCTTCGGGGTTTCACAGTGCGAAGATAATTGAATAAGATACGGGACGAGGTGTTTTATTCCCTGATCTGAGCAGGACCGTGCCAGGCAAGACGGCACCGCGGGTCGAGGGGTGACACAGGCGGACAGGACTGTCACCCCCTTACAGTGGGGGGCTAAAGTCACTGTTCCCATTAAAAATATGGTTCGATAAAGGCTTTAAACTTGTTTTCAGATTCCCGCATAACACTATCCCATTTATCCCACATGGCTATTGGACGGGTGATGACCCCTACGTTCTTCCAGGTGGTGGATGCTATAAGGATGACTTTTCGGATGTTGTTATCATAGCTATAGACAGTGCACCCAGTGATACCCAACCAGCCTTTGACTGGAGGTCTACACAGAAAAAGATTGCCAGGTGGTTCCTTAACGTCCTTCCCAAGTCCAGAGTCACGAAGAAGAGGCTAGAATACACAGGAGTCAGCCCTGATATTTGGAATGAAGTTCTGAACAAACGCGAAAAGGTACTTCCCTCTTCACTTTGTCCATGGCCCACTCAAGACCCTTCTTATCACCATAGTGATAATGAGCCCTATTATGGTGGTCACCACGACACGACAATCACCAATGCAAATTCCAAGCCCTTCATAAGCACCGTGAAATGGCCCAAAGCTCTTACACTCATGGGATACTTCCCTCCTCTTTTTGGTACTCTCCTCAACACGATAGGTTTTCCCCGTGTTAAGATTAAACCACTCCTTAAAAAACTTTCAAGAATCTGTAGGCAACACACCAAAAACAGGCGAGACGTGTTTCTGTTAAACACCACCACCACCTTAAACACTGACCCACCTACAGTTGACATCTCGAGCAAAGAAACCATGACAGAAACAGAAGCCGTACAACAGTCAAACGATTTCCTTCAAACCCTCCTGCAATAACTTTCAAAGTCTTGCAATCTAAGATGGGTTGGAAGCTGGGAGTGCAAAACTCCCGGCTCCCAACGAAACCCCAAGGGGAGGGGCCGTCCCCCCGCCACCCCCTCCCCCGCCCACCCCGGCCACCTTCCTCAACGTCTCCAAAAACCCCCTTAATTCTTCGACTTCCCTCCCCACCGCTCAGATTCAGCCACCCCTCCACTCACCCGGCCATGACTGCTTCTCCATCTTCTAGAGTTTTTTATTGCCTAGCACTTAGCTTTTTCTCTAGATGTCACCCTGCTGAAAAGTGGGATGAGCCCTTTTTATGGGCGCGCTATAGCCCGCAAAGGGAGTAGCCCCTGGTGTTTTCACTAGCCTGCTTTGCAGGGATACCGCACTCTCAGGAAATTTTCCCCTTTGCTAGCGTAAATGTTTTATCATTATTATTATCGATGCCTATCGACTGCCCACTATGTAACCCCAAAATTTCGATTTCAAATGTCACTTGGGAGCGACTTCCTGATTTTGAAAAAAATCGTCATTCGACCCCCTGTCAGACCCCCTCAGCATAACCCCTTAAAAATGGGCATTTTTGCTTGCCGCGTGGTCAACGCGTCAGGAGTGGTTGACAGAAAGAGTGATATGAGAGTATATATATAATGGATATATATACACGATACGGTCACAGAATCACACACAGTGCCGGGTGCTCGGAGACGGAATAGCATTAAACTGGGAAGGCAGACATACGGACTGTCTAACTAGAGAAGGCTAAAGTGACGGAGACACGGTCACGGGTGACACATGCCACACACAGTGAGGGGTGAAGCAAGGAGAAGCAGGCCCCCATACAGTGGGGGGGAAACCGGCTTCCCCGTGACACCACCTCACCCCGAAGGTGTGAGTGGCAATCCCAGAGCAAGCAAACCCTAAAACCTAAACCCAATGTCACTTAATGTCAGAGTTCAAGGGCCCATTGCAGCCAGCTAACAACTGGCAAGATGCGGTGAAACTCTGTACGTAAGCTAATTGTGGCTAAGGTGAAGGCTAGTTGGCCGGAGCTTGGCGGTCAGCTGAAGCGTTGATCGAAGGAATCCACGGTGTCGATCGGAAAGCCGGCCAGTCCGCATCGTCGTCAAGGAGAGCGTGCATGGCGACCGGCTCTGCCTCATAGGCGAAGTCTCCGCTCGCAGGGTGCGAAGCCATGTCAGCGGGATGCGGCTTCGCCGCTAGCTCGGCAACATCGTCATCGGAGTCCGCCGCGGCGTGATCGAGCGGTGGAGGTGGGTCAGGGACAGGAGCGATGAAGGTCATTACCGACCCGACCGGCTCAGGGTCGGCCGGTGCGGGGTCGGCCTGCTCGTCCGCCACCACCACAGACTGCGCGGAGGCACCACCAGCTGCCTGCAGGGATGCCATGGCCGATGCGAAATCCCGCGGAAGCGGTCGATTGCCCACAGGCAGAGCCGAGGGAGGGGCACGCGTGGGGGAGAATGCCGCCACGCAGGTGTAAGGGCACAGGCCCTTAGTCCCAGGGTGAGGGTCAGTGAGGCCCCAGAGCCGGAAACAGGTGATGCATGGGAACCCGACACCCTTCCACCGCTTCAGCGGTGAGCCAGGGGGGCCCACCCGCCACTTACCAACACACTTGATGCTGTAGCCGGGCTTTTTGTCCACGGTGACGGAGTTGAAGGACGGCTGCTTCTGTCGATCACCACCACCACCACTAGACGAGGAAGTGTCGGCGGGGGTGGCAAATGCCAACTCCTCCTTCCACACCGTGCGCACACGCAAGCACAGTGTGGAGAAGGAGAAAGGGGCACCAGCTCGAAGGTCGCGGATGAGGTTGACGTACAGCGGGTTGACGAAGGGCGTCTGCTTGGCGGAGTCGGCCAGGATGTGCCAAAGGTCTCTGACGCGCTTGGACCAAGGCTCTATATCGATATTTCCGATAACCGATACTATCGATATATCGTATTTATCGCCGATTATCGGATTGCAATATCAAACTATCGATTGTGCAGGTTTTGATGTTCCATATTTTATTTATAACAAATTACATATAAATGCCCAAATAATCGATTATTTATCGATTGTGCCGATTATCGATACCATTTTTCGGATATCGGATAGTATCGATACCAAAAAACCAAACCGATATAGAGCCCTGGCTTGGACTCGCTGTAGTCAGGGTTGATGCGGGCGTGCTTGTCGCCCAAGGTGCGGATGGTCGTGAGCTGAGGGGCGGGGTCCTTGTGCTCGTCGATGATGACGGCACGCATCTTCACCCAGTAGCGGTCGGAGTCGGAGTCAGGGACGCCCTCGACCTCAAACCGTAGTCGCTGGAGAATGTAGCGGCCGTCACCAGGATGGGAGCGCGCAGCCTCGGAGTAGAGAGATAAAGCAGTCCCACGAAGTAGGACTGGAAGGATTGTGAAGATGATCTCGTTGAGAACGACGTGGTAAAAGTCGTAGTCGTGCTCGAGGTCGAGGAGCTTGGAGAACTCCGTGAAGGACACAGGGTACAAAACATGTCTCAAGGCAGCGAGCAAAGCAGTAAAATCGGTGTCTGCGGAGTCGTTGTCAAGGGTATAGCCATTTTTAGGGTTAAACCCTCCAGGACGCAAAATGGTGACGATGTCGGTGGAGTACGTGAAAGCGTAAGACAATTGCTCAAGGTACTCGTCCTCCCTCCCCTCCTCCACCGGCGTGGACAAGAGGACCGACGGATCGTTGAAGAACATGAAAGGCGTGGGCGAAGGACGCAATGAGGAAGGACGCGAACGTAGAGAGGCGGTAGAAACAATGCGTCTCGGTCGTGTCGGACCCGGCGTCGTAGTGCCAGAATTTCCAGGGGGCGGAGAAGGAGTAGCACTAGCCCGTCGTGCCGATCGAAGCGCCTCTGCGAGGGTTGATCGGCGTTGTTGAGACATTGGAAGGAAATAGCCGGCCAGGGTGAAGGAACAAGAGGGAAAGAGGGAATTTTGGCCGAAGGAAACCGTGGAAAACCAATCTCGTTGACGGTAGGCAGCCCACGTTGTGTCTCAAGGAAATCGGTTGCGGTGAATGCGCGTTAGCCGGAAGGTACTTTAAAGGGAACTTTAGAATCGGCAAATAGCCAATGCGAGCCGATGCCTACCGAAACACCACTTAGCGTGAAGTGGGTCGATAACCTGACAGAAAGAGTGATATGAGAGTATATATATAATGGATATATATACACGATAAGGTCACAGAATCACACAGTGCCGGGTGCTCGGAGACGGAATAGCATTAAACTGGGAAGGTAGACATACGGACTGTCTAACTAGAGAAGGCTAAAGTGACTGTTGGATGTGACACACCGACAGTTTAATCTGTCACTTGTCACTTCCTAAAGTAGGCTGGGTGACCGTCGCCAGTAGTCCGGGAAACTCCCATTAGTATTTATGTGTATCTCACTTTTATCAACCTGACTTCTACCATTCCGATTCCGAAACCCTTAATACAGGGTTTATTTCCAGTTATCTAGTTATTCACTCCGAACTATATATCTGACAGGTTTGGCCCCACTTACGCTTTGTTTAGCCACTGCGACACCGCCGGGATGATTGGCTAAAGCCGGACGCTTGGGATGGAGTGAGGCGCTCCGCGCGTGGAAGTGCCGGCAGTCGCGGGTATGGCCTAAGTTTTGTGGGTTGATTTACGGCGAGCTGTAGGCCTTTGAGGACATTTTTCTGCGGGATTTAACGTTGGATTGGTTTACGTATTCAGGTTGGTCACCACACCGTTTCGTATCGGCCGCCATCTACCGCACGACTTCTCGGAATTCCTGCTCTCTCACGGCAACCGTATCGACGACCCACCACAAGGTTTATTTCCAGTTATCTAGTTATTCACTCCGAACTATATATCTGACAGTGACGGAGACACGGTCACGGGTGACACATGCCACACACAGTGAGGGGTGAAGCAAGGAAAAGCAGGCCCCCATACAGTGGGGGGGAAATCGGCTTCCCCGTGAGTGGTACTGCATGACTCGACCCCCCCTTGTAAAATTTGGCCTTGTAGTCGTCATTTGTATACTCCCTGCATAATTATTCCGAATTGGTGGCAGTCGCACATAAGCAATATCCATGTGTGAAGGGGGTGCATCGTTTCGGAAAGCGTGTTCGAAATCGTCAAAAAGTGCCCCATAATTTATGAGCAGGACTATATATTACGAAAATGGTCTATAAGAACTTTATTTAAATTAATGTATGGCATATAAACCCAACATTTGAATTTATAAAACTTTAAAATATTTTTTTCTATGTCTGTATTTTTTATTGTGAATTTTCAAAGTACGTCAAACAAGTGAAATAAAAAGCGAAATTTGAGTATGGAAATTGTTATGAAAGATATTTTAAATTGTGGCCACCGCGGCAAAGTGGCTACCCTGAGACAGTACCCTTAAGATCTTATATTCGGTGGAGCACCCGTAGATCGAGATGTTTGAATTTTTCGCCGATGGCTGAAAGGCTCGATTCTCCATACTCGATACCGATATTTAACACATTACGAAACTTCGTCTTAAATATGGAAAGTTTGATCAATGGTTTCGGCGACCTGAGACGAGTTCGAAGCGAAAGAGAACCCGACGCGAGTCGCAACACGCAAGTGTAACTAGACGAACCGGA
Organism: Cymbomonas tetramitiformis; assembly: GCA_001247695.2. Classification (NCBI taxonomy): domain Eukaryota; kingdom Viridiplantae; phylum Chlorophyta; class Pyramimonadophyceae; order Pyramimonadales; family Pyramimonadaceae; genus Cymbomonas; species Cymbomonas tetramitiformis. The sequence goes on along the minus strand of LGRX02014649.1, from coordinate 8,412 downwards.
AGAGGCTCGAAAAGCACTTCTGATCATCTGACGTGAGGACTTGGATGATAAGTGTCTAGCGTACGCTTTTTGGTTGGGGAGATCTCTCCGTACACATTACGAGTCTCTCGGCAACACCTGCATCTTATCAAGAGTAACTCTCACGTGAACTGAGGCAGCAAAACATGGCTGGCGTTCCGGCAAATCGGAATACCCTCCTAGCAGCTCTATGCCTGACTATCGCCACCAGGTTCGCACTTCCGCATGCTGCTTTGCTGTCCTTCCAAAACGCGAATCATTCCTTGCTGACTTGTGTATTCAATTTCCGCGGGATGTTTGCAGTGCGCAAAGCTTGCTGACAACGGCCAGCAAAAACTCTAAGGGTTCCTATGACTACAACGTGGCAACCGTTCCGTTCCTTTCCGAGCTCATCAAGTTGTGTGTATCGTCATTTCTATTGTACAGAGCCCACAAGGCGGACCCTAGAGGAACACAAATTACGACAGACTGGAGAAATGTTCTTCTGTTTCCAGTGCCCTCCTTAGTTTACCTTCTACATCACAGCATCACGTTCCCGCTGCTTCGTTACGTAGATCCAGCGTACGTATATCTGCCGCCTGCCAGTTTGACGACGACTATTTACCAGCAGGCTTGCAAGTCATCCGCATCCTTTGACGCATGTGTTGTGTTGCTGGCCTTAAGCTTGCTTTCGGATTACCGCAAGCTCCTTTGAGGCGGTCGGGCGTCCGTCTCGCAACTGGATTTGCCAGTCGTTTGCCTGTTGTTGGTTTTGCAGGACATATCAGATTCTCGGGAACCTAAAGATCGTAACTACTGGTCTCGCCTCTGTCTTCGTGCTGGGCAAGCGGCTCCCACAGATAAAGTGGATCTCCTTAGTCTTGTTGACAATCGGAACGACTACCAGTCAGCTCAGCAGCAGCTCTGGAAGTATTTTCTCTGCGCCGGCGCAGGGTTATCTTCTCGGTGTTGCTAATGCCTGTCTCTCAGGCAAGTCCAACCGATGGATACTTCGGGATTCGCTCTGCGACTTTTCATCTGCAGGCGTTGCACTTCTCATCTGCAAAGTTTTTCATCCGCAACTTTTCAGTGTTCCCTAAAGTCTGCTCACAGGCATCACACTGCTCGCTATTGCTTCTGTTCTTCAGTCGCCACAAAAACGTTTTTTTTCCCATCCGCTTCGATTCTGTGCAATTTTCCTGAGTGTACAGTTTCGGCTTTTGACATTCCGAACATAGAATGTATGTTTGAGACTTCAACGAGCGCGTTGACAGTTCATGGCCGCTCGAGCGATGGACCAAGTGCAAGTGGCATATTGGAAACTGATTCTGCTGACATGTTTATGTTTTCTTGCATTTGACTTTCGTAGATTTCTACGGGTAATATCTTAGGAAAGGGCTTTGCACGTGAACGGGGTGATAATCTTAGCATTGCTTTTCGGCGCATGTTTGCAGCTTTTGCTGGAGTGTACACAGAGTACCTCATGAAGAAAAATGACGACTCTCTGCACTGGCAGGTGGGTGTGGCTGCACTTATTTTTTCGCAAGTTGTGTATGCTTTTGTCATTTTGCACCTTGTGTCTTACGACGGGGTTTGGCGCGGGAGGTTGGAACAGAACGTTCAGTTATACTCGTTTGGCGTGCTGTTCAATGCGATCCGTCTGACTGTCGATGATTTGTCTGCTGGGTTCGAGAAGGGATTTTGGGCTATCACACTGACAGACGGCTACGATGTCGTCACAGTGTTCGTGGTTCTCAATCTTGCTTTCAGCGGACTCTTGGTGTCTGTTATCATGAAATTTGCTGACACGATTGCTAAGGTGATTTTTGCAACTGCCCATCTGCGCTGTGCTGTGCACCCGAGAGCGCATAGAAGGTGCTCTAATGTAATTTTGAGCACTCTTGCCGCATTTGTGGCAATAGAAATCGGGATCATGTTGATATTTGTTTTCCAGGCTTTGACTGTTTGTAACTGTGTGAACTGTGTTCACACCTTTGAGCTTTCTTTATTGTTCTGCTCAGGTGTTTGCCACCTCATTGGCGATGATGGTGACTCCATTTGCGGCATACTTTCTATTCAACATCGTCCCGAGTTTCCCTCTGATGCTCGGCATTGTCATCGCGTGTATATCCGTCCATGTACGTACCCCTCAAATCTCCCATGCCAGGGTGTCTTGTTACGCTTCCTGCTCAACTAGCTACACGACTTTGGACTGCAGCCCGGTCCACATTGCAAGAGCATCGTCCTGTTGGGGTCACACAGCTTCGTGCTTCATGGCTCCAACTGTTCGTAACTGATCACTGTCACCGCGACAAAGTTGTTGGCACCTTGAATAGCCCGGGGTCAGCCTATGCTCGTCTGCGCTTGCACGTTGCATAAAGCACCTTGCTTGTTTTTAAGCACCTTACATGTTCTTAAGCGCGTTGCACCCTTGCATGTCACTAAGCACCTTGCAAGTTTTTAAGCGCCTTGCTTGTTCATTTATTGGCATGCATAGACTCTCTGTGGCATTCCTGGGATGAAGGTGAGAGTTTTTGGGTTAGGGTATATGCTCTTGAACTAGCTTCTTTTGGGTCTGCGTGAATCACGGATGAAACTCATTAAACATGACCTTGGCAAGCGGCCAAAGAGAGCACATCTTGCTGGTTGTAAGCGAGTTAAGCACTTATCGTTCGAACTATGAAGCGTTTGGGTGGATATGTGTGCGACAGTTGTACTATGCGAGTCAAAAGGACCTGTTTGAGCTTTCGGAGGTGCCTAAGGCTGGGTTGACCAAGATTCCAAGTTTGAAGGAAGTACCGATACCAGCCAGTGATACTGAAAAAACTGAAAAAGTGTGACACCCCTTGAAACCTTTTCATCGATATCTGGTTCCTTGTTTCCGAGCTTGAAGATAGTGAAGGGAACTAGCTTGTATTGTCTTGTACCTGGGCAAGTTGAGATAAAGCATTCTCACCAGAAATTGGGGCTCTACAACTTTGTGTTAGGTTTGAATTGTATATTGCTACATCGTGTGGCAAGTTTTGCTCAAGTCTGCGTTTGGCTAGATTGACAAAAGCTCAAGTGAATAGTGCAACCTGCCTAAATGTTGTATGAAGCTCTTTGAGCCTGGACGAGTGGGAGTGTAAGCTGTGAAATTTGACCAAGAACATGGCACCTTATGCACACAGATGGTTTTGCCACCTGATTCACTGGTGTGTGTCATGAACTAAACGAATCACAGTGGTTTCAGTCTATGAACAGCAAAATTTGTGCAAAGTGCATTTTGATAAAACAGGAAGATATTTAGGCGCACAGTGTTCTCTGCCGGGTGTCAAAAACAGATCGGTAGATTGTGGACGATTTTCATTCATTTACTGAAATTCACAATGCCAAAACAGACTAGCACTGAAATGGGTACTTAACCCGACGAGTCGATCATGTGAATACTATAATAAGTAATACGGTAAGTTTATCTTCATAGAGGTTCTTCAATCGGTGTATGTATGCCTTAGCCGGAATGCAGTTGGAACCGGACGCTCAGTTATAACCTCAGAAACATGAAGCTTAATGTGAAAGCGTAATGCGATGTGGATTTGAGGGAATTGGACGATACAAAGGTCTCGTCGTGCCTGTTAGAGAGGAAACAAACGTGTCAAATCGTAGGTAGAAAATGGGTTCCTCCATAACATCAGAGATCGGACCCGTTGACACCGTGCTGGCCTGTCGGGTCGAGCCCCCTCCCTAGCTATCAATTTCCAGTGCCGGTTAGGGCGTGGCTAATGCGTCACCGAAACATTCATTAAACAAGTGCGCGCTAAACGGCATGCTATTGGTACAGGTCCGCCAACGACGACTTTCCCAACGTCAAATAAGCCGAGAAAGAAGCAGATCGAGGCCTGCCGTCGAAGGAACTCCCTTCTCCCCGGGATGAGTTGACTTCGACGGTCTACACCTTCAACCAGCACGTCGATCCTGAACTGTCCAGAGCACAAGGCCATTGAACGTCGAACAGGAATGCTACAAACCAGTATTCATATTGGCCGCCGACAAAGTGGAACAGCAGACCGCCGCCATTCTCGACCCCACAGTCAACTTATTTGCATGTCTAAGGGCGACAATTCATCCGAACGACAGCGACGGTGACGAGGCCGATGTCATACAACCCTTGACCCGACTTTCCGTTCTTCCAGGAATGCTATTTTGTGGGGATCGCATCGCACGTACATATATACTGGGCACAGATCGTGGCACAAGTATGGCTCCCGGGAGGTGTTCGCAGATATCATACCAGTGCGCGAATAGTGTGCCGACCACTCACCATCCAGTAACCCTAACCACATGCTAAAAATACTGAGCCCCACAAAAAGTAGGATACATATGGTAAAAATACCTTGTCGGCATCCTCGCTTACCGTCTTCCCACTCTCCAAAATCACAGGCCCAAATCATATCATACCCTGGCCGAATAACAGTCGTTACTTTATTGACCTTCCGCCGATCACCTCAGAAAATCGTTGCAGGGGTTTGTGACCCACACGTGCCCAACTACGCACCGCCCCGCGAGTTGGTGCAAAAACGCACGATGCTTAACGATGCAAGACAATCAGTGCGCTGTTAATGGACTAGTTGCAAACTGTCCGGCAACTTTAAACACACCGCTGCAAGACGTACGCACAAGTCTGCACGCGTCTCGAGCCGGTCCAAGTCACCCTCGTGAAATAAACCCGTCGGCCATAATACAAGTGAGCAAAAATGGAGTGAGGAACGACGCAGCCAAAGATAGTGAGTGGGTCTGTTTCAAGGTAGATGCCAAGAATGCCTTCAATGATGTGTGAAGTGAGGCGGTGTTTCAGGCGGGACTCCCTGGAGCAGAAGTCATCTAACGAAACAGGTGCGTTATAACGCTCTAGTCATCTAATGAAACAGGTCTGGTCAAGGGTAATAAATGTTTAAGCTGAGCCCATATTGATCGAGCCCGTTCGATCGTTGTCATCATAGTTTCGTCTGGAAAACCGCAGCAGTCAAATCACACATATTTCGCGTTTCCCCACTGCCATATGTTTTGCACCGGAGAGAGTTTACGAGTGTCAAGGGCTGGCAAGAAGTATGTTCACACTACACACTTTCATAGTCCGGATGAACTCAATTAGCTTACATACTATCACATATATTAGATAGCTATTTCAGTTCATTTGAACCGTCTCGAAGCCACGCGTGGCTTCATGTGTCACACCCGGGCTTACGCCCATCCCGCGGTCCTTGCGGCGCCAAGCGGACCACAGGATGGCAAAGCCCGTCATATCTTGCGCATTCGGGCAAGTAAGACTACATGTCGTCAGCTTACTCTGCTTCACTTACCACTTCATGAGGATGACCTCATCAAACATCTCAAAACTTCCTATTTCTAGCAAGGGATCACTGCATATATTGCAGATGAAGAAAATCAACCATGATAGGTATCGTGCATACTTGATATATACGTAACGCAACCTTACTGGACATCTTTTTGAATTTGCTTCGATTCCTGGCTTTCTAGTATTCGCTCCACTTCCTGGCTTTCTAGTGCCTGCTTCGTTTCCTGGCCTTCTTGTCCTCAACCCGCAACCTGCTCCCATGTATTGTGTCCCGCAATCGCATTCACCATTACCGAAGGTCTTTGCAGCATGCGCCCAATCCCTATCATCGAGGTGGCACATATATGCGCCCATGCACGGGGATGGAAAATTTCGGGGCACAAAACTAGGTGGCGGGATGGTTCGTCTTGGAAGTTTCCCCTAGCATCGAAGTAACAAGCTTCAGATTAAATACTGAGGCATCACAGTAATTCACCGTGGGTGCGTGACCAGGCGTCACAGTAATTCACCTTGGGTATCTGACCAGGCGTCACAGTAATCCACCTTGGGTGTGTGATCAGGCGTCACAGTAGTTCACCTTAGGTGTGTGACCAGGCATCAGGGCGGTGCGCCTGGGGTGTGTGACCAGGCATCAGGGCGGTGCGCCTGGGGTGTGTGACCAGGCATCAGGGCGGTGCGCCTGGGGTGTGTGACCAGGCATCAGGGTGCCGACCTTTCCCGCTCTTCTTCCTCTCGATCAAATTTGGCGCCTGCAATGCGGCTGGCCTTCTCCTCTTGCTCAATCTGCGTCATCCATCATTCCGGAATGAGTGGCACCTCCCGAAAGCATGACAGGCCTCGGTCCAAGCTCAAGGTACATCACAAAGGATGGCACACATCCAGCACCGTCGATACCGTGCACCATTGATATGTCTCTACAGCGATTGATCCTACGGTTTCCTGAATCACGAGGATGCCATCCACAATCCACACGCATCCTGCGCCAGAGGGCAAACTTCCGGTGGCGGATTGATGGCACAACGACCTGGAACAGTCCTGGGACGCTAGCTTGCACCTCCTCTACGAACCACTGCCTGGCGGCTTCCCGGCTGCGGCCATTAGAGAAGTCACCACAGTCACCTCAGGAGCAATCGCATGTCTGTGGCTCGCAGCGGCTTTCATGGCGCACCTCAGCGCAGGAGGCCACCATGTTGCTGGTGTCTGTCCTCGTCCTCGTACTTGGACGGGTTATACCTGGCCCAACCACTCACCCCCAGAACCCACTCTGAGCGTTTCCTCCATAACTGCGCGAAATCCTACCAGCAGGCACACCAAATCCGGCCGCCACGAGCCGATGATGTCCACACAACAAAGCCGGGCTCTGAGGCGTGCACCTGAACATTGAGCGGATGTATGACTGGTAGTCATCTCCCTCCTCCAGATCCTGCGGCCAGCAACAATCATCGGCGGTCGGATTAGAGCAACAGGAAGCTGCGAGCAAGCTCAGATTTCCAATCCTGCATCTTGCATCAGCTTCGCCAATGCCCGCTTTCATCGTCGCCGTCAACGCAAACATTCCAGATTCGAGATGGCACAGAAAAGCCCTGCAGCACCTGCAGCAGAAGATGATTGCGTACGGTGGTTGCACCTCATCAGGGTCCCAGTAGGGGTTCATGTGCATCGGCTTGGAGCGACGGCTACTCGAGGAGGAGCTGGGCTTGCGCTTGCGCTTGGGCTCCCGCACTATAAACCCGTCCAAGTCATCCTCCTCCTCCTCCTCCTCCTCCTCCACGTCACTATCTACCATAAGTTTATGCTCTTCCCTCTCTCTCGATGGCTTTGGTGCCTGCGCCCACCATCCGGGCCCCCAGGAGGGACCCCTTACAGCAATCCCTGTATGACAGGGAACAGTAGCTCTACCTAGTGGGGCCGGGGGCAAGAATCGAGTGGTGCCAGGGCCAAGCAAGCAGCTCGTGGGGACGAGGCAGCCGCATCGGACGGGTGAGAAGCAGGTGCTGGATTCTTCTGCTGGGATTGGAATTCTCAGGCCGCCATGCCTGCGGCCGAGGCTCGCAGCATCCACCACAAGCAGTCAGCACGTGCACCATGACGCATGCACGGCTGGCTCTGCTGGCAAAGAAATGCAGCTTGGAGCCCGAGTGCAGGAAGCGCCCAGAGCTGCGAGGGGCGTACCTCCGCAGAGTGCTGCCGACGGTTGAACTCCTCCTCCGTCAGCCGCCCCGTGGGGTCGTTCGGAGCACCTTTCTGCGCCCAGGCGCCTCCTTGCCTCGTGAGCCGTTGAGTGCGGCAGCTTCTCTTGCTCGGGGAATCGGTCCTCCGCCTCCAAGCTGGAAAACCTCTCTAGCCAGCTGAAACTTCCGATGATCTACAAGGTCTACTTGGCACCACTTAATGCTGCAAATATCTGATTGGGTCCAAGTGGAACTGTTGGTCCGAGTAGGCCCATGGCACAACTTGTGCATGGCGAGAGGAACATGGTGATTGGCACCGCACCCGGCATCAACAGATCTAAGGCCTGGTGGCGCCTCACACAGCACAAGGGAGCGCCCAACCCATGATCGACCGAATGATGCTCCGAAGACATATGGTGATACATGCTGACACCTTCGTCTGCCTCATCACTCGGCCGAATGTCAGGAACACCCCCTTCGTCTGCCTCATCACTCGGCCGAATGTCAGGAACACCCCCTTCGTCTGCCTCATCACTCGGCCGAATGTCAGGAACACCTCCTTCGTCTGCCTCATCACTCGGCCGAATGTCAGGAATACCCCCTTCGTCCGGCTCATCTGGTGGCAGTGGGCCAGCTGAGACACAAACAACTTGTGTCGGCTCCGAAGCTGCCCAAATTGTTCACCTAACGAAGTGCTCGTGTAGGCCATACTACAGTGTTGCATCATTCTATGCCGGGCCAGCGAAAGACCGATCGGAAGGGCGGTATGTAACAATGTATGCTTCAACCGTCTCAACACTTGAGCCATCCGCTCAGAATGCCGCCTTCCCCTCAGATTGCCATCACCCCATCATATTTCCAACTTCCGCTCAGAAATCCATCTTCCGCTCAGACTGCCGCCTTCCCCTC